>WJBH02000187.1:0-104185 GCA_013167095.2 Daphnia sinensis | reverse complement strand
CTGGAAGTAGTGCAACTGCTATGCCCTGCATGAGTAGCAAAACCCAAGAGAGACTAATAAAACAACTACTGAGGACAAAAGCCAGCTTTTTCGCTTGCCTATTTCTGATTGGGTTTCGTAAATCTCCATAATTGAGGTAAATTTACGAGCAATTTTAGAATACAGAAGTGGTAAAAATAGGAAAATTAGAATTGGGCGAATTTCCGTTGCTTTTGGCACCGATGGAAGACGTGAGTGATCCGCCTTCAGAGCAGTCTGCAAGCAAAACGGAGCAGATCTCATGTACACAGAATTTATCAGTTCGGAAGGATTGATTCGTGATGCGGCAAAAAGTATTCAGAAATTGGACATTTTTGATTACGAAAAACCGATTGCATCCAGATTTTTGGCAATGAGATAGAATCCATGCGCGAAGCAGCGGCAATCGCCGAAGAAGCTGGGCCTGATATTTTGGATATCAACTATGGTTGTCCTGTCCACAAAGTAGCTTGCAAAGGCGCTGGTGCAGGAATCCTGCTAGACATCCCCAAAATGGTTGTCCATGACTGCCGAAATCGTCAAACGTGTCAATATCCCCGTGACAGTCAAAACGCGACTGGGCTGGAGTCAAGACACGATTCGCATCGTCGAGGTAGCGAACGCCTACAAAGACATGGTATACAAGCAATTAGCATACATGCTCGTACACGCCAACAGATGTACAAAGGAGAAGCAGACTGGAGCTATCTCAATCTGGTCAAAGAAAATCCAAGACTACACATCCCGGTTTTTGGCAATGGAGACATAGATTCGCCAGAAAAGGCGCAGGAATACCGAACCAAATACAATGTAGATGGAATGATGATCGGCAGGGCTTCGATCGGATATCCTTGGATTTTCAACGAAATCAAACATTACTTTGCAACTGGCGAAAAACTCCCAACACCTGATCTTGACGAAAGACTCGCAGTAACCAAAAAGCATCTTGATTTCTCTGTCGAGTGGAAAGGTGAAAAACAAGGGATTTTGGAAATGAGAAGGCATTATACAAGTTACTTCCGAGGCATGCCCAATTTCAAAACATTCCGAACAGAATGGTCACTGCGGATTCTTATGCTCAAGTATGTGAAATCCTCAACCAAGTCTCCGAAGTATATGCAGGTTATGAGTTTTGATATCACAAGGCCACAAGGAATCAAAGGCTGATCAAATCAGTTTGAAAAAAAGCAATTCTAGCCTAAAAAAAGTAGAATGCTTCCATAACTCCTCCAAACCAACTCAAAAACAAAATGCAGCAAAATCATGTTTGCTCCTAATTGGATAAGATTTTCCACCACAGTATGACTTCAACTCATCCATCCAGTAACCTACAAAACTGGGCTTTGCTTATTATACTTTCCTTGATTTGGGGAAGTTCATTCATTTTGATTAAACGAGGACTAGAAGTTTTTTCACCTGGCGAGGTAGGAGCTTATCGCATTGTGGCAGCGGCTACATTTCTACTTCCACTTTCCCTTCCTAGGCTCAAAAAACTCAATAAAAAGCAAGTTGAAAATCTCATCATCATTGGTTTGCTGGGGAGTTTTATCCCTGCATTTCTTTTTCCAACGGCACAAACCAGGCTCAGTAGCTCGCTGACGGGAGTTTTGAATGCTTTGACTCTTTATTTGTGGTGATCATTGGAGCCTTGTTTTTCAGTTCCAAAATCACACGCCGCAATGCTTTGGGATTGGTAATTGCTTTTATTGGGGTATTGATTTTGATCACGCTCAAAGAGGGTTCGGGGCTGGATTCTTTCACAGGAATCAATGCCTATGCGCTGTTTGTGATCTTGGCTTGTCTTTGTTATGGATTCAACCTCCACTTGATCAAAACTAGATTTGATTCGCTCAAATCCATTGAAATTACAGCACTTTCTCTGCTGATGGTGCTTCCGATGGCTTTGATCTATCTCTTGGTAGGTACCCAATTTTCGTACAAACTTGCTACCTACGATGGAGCTTGGAATGCATTGGGATCGTGACGCTTCTCGGCGTAATGGGTACAGCGCTTGCCTTAATTCTATTCAATGTGATGGTAAAGAAGTCTTCACCTATTTTTGCGAGTTCTGTTACGTATTTGATTCCAGTCGTGGCGATTTTCTGGGGTGTTTTGGATGGTGAAGTTTTACTTTTCGGTCATTACATCGGGATTGTTGCGGTGATTGGGTGTTTGGGTAGGCAATAGAAAATGAGATTGCTTTTACTTTGATTTATTTTCTTTCCTGAAAAGCTTTCAGTTCCTTCTTATTCAGCTCTGCTGTAATAATTTCCTTAGGCCAACTACTGGAAAAACTTCTGGTCTCACAAATTTATGAGAGCCTGAAGGAGTAGAAAATGTAACTGGAATATTGGTGTAGTTAAGCTGATCTGGTGTAATACGATCTAACTTCAGGCAAATCATCCGAACATGGCGTCCATGAACATAGTTTTCTCCAGCGGACTCTGCAAGTATATCTCCTGGAAAAACCATTTGACCTAATTTCACTTCTGCGAATTGCTTTTGAGTACCTTTAACTGTGTCAAAGTCCCATCCTCGTGATAGAGTTCGATCATATTTTCTTCCTCCGTATAGCTCAAGTTTTTTGAATCGTTGTTTTCTTGCATTTTAATTGCTGAAACAATTCCTTTTCTAGGCGCCACTATCATAGCCTCCACTTCAAAATTAAACATAACACCCCTGTAGGATTTCCTTTTACTTCATGTCCCAAACAGATTCCAAAGGAGTCAAAAAATCAACTGAGACATTTACTCCCTCTTGACTGGAACTATATAAACGGGCTCTCCTTGGATTTCCCAAAAACATTTCCCTTGATGTAAGTCGTTGAAAATTTGAAATTTGTATAAACTCCCTCAGTCTTCACCTTGAGAGTTGTCAATCTAGATCTACCAGGCATCGCAACAGATGTAACATAACGACCTCCTGCTGAAGAAAGATTTTGAAGTTCAGAAAAATCAAAAAGAACTGAATATGGAATTACAGTAGTGTTTGAGAAAAAAAAAGTCAAGTTTCCAACATCATCCCATTCAGAGTCTATTGTTATTTGGGCCAATCCAGGTAAAGCAAAAAGAAGGAGCGCGAGAACTGCTATTATTTTTTTCATATAGTAAAGCATTTAAATTAAACTTATCCTATATGAATGAAATTCAAACAAATTTTAAAAATTATTTACCTTTCATCCTATCTCTCCAAGCAAATGCGAGCATTGGGAGTTGCTGATAACTATTGACTCCTGCTTTTACTCCCTGCGACTTGAGGAAAATATCATTAGATTTTCGACTTATTTCGATGGATATTGGTTTAACGGACTGGGTGGCTTTTTGAAGCGAAATCAAGTCGTTTAGAACACCAGGATCTACAGTTTTGATGTATTCCTTGTACTCATCGGGAGCCATTCTATAATAATCTCTAAACTGATACATCAGCAAGCGCAATTGTCCCGAATACCTGAGCAAAGGATCTTCGCTATTGCTACAGATGACCCAAGCGATAAAGTTTGCTTCCCCTTCATCCGTCACGCCATAGCTATGCGCCATCTCGTGTGCTACCGTAAAGGGTTGCTCCAGAGGATGGAGTGTGGGATCGATGTAACTTTCGCCAGTAAATGGAAATAAATACCCAAAATACCCATTTTCCTCATGAAGCCTGGGGGGAAACATTTTGGTTCTCGGATTTCCGGTAAAATTCAGTCCTAATATGTCTAGGTGCTCACCCATATTGGAGCGGACTAGTTTCTCCAACTCATCGTATGACAAAATCTCGCTGATCGATGTGGTATCTGGGTTGATCAATCCACGATTTGTTTTACGAGACGGTGCGTAATCAAATTTCCTCTTTCAACTCCACCAAATCCAATGCTTTGGGCTTGAGTCCCAACTGTTGAAAAATGGTGTACGCTGGTAATTGAACCCCCATAAAATGAGGAAGAAAAAGACCAAAGCACCCAATCCGTTTGCAGAAGCATTGAGGGTGTAGAAAGCTTTCCGTTTCCAACCATTTTTTGGTAAAAACTCCAAGAAAAATAACCTACAACAAAAAATACAAATCAAAATAAAAAGATAAACACTGGGAAAAGGCAAGTTTCCCAGTGTCATGTCTATGAGATTTCTCACCCCTGGAAAGAAAGTACGCGAGTAAATCCTGTCGGTGGACTCTGGGTTTTGGATAGCAAAATAACGGACAATAAGTGCCAAAACGCCCAATATTGCCCAAGACCAATCTCTTTTCCCCATGAGTCAGTTTGTGATTTATACTCCTTCAGCTTGGACTTCTTTCACTTCTGCAGCATTCGCGTCAGAAGATTTGAATTCCAGCTTTCAACGTGACTGTACTTGATGGGCAACCAGAACAAGAACCTTGAAGGAGTACTTTCACGATTCCATCCTGAAACGAATGAAATACAATCGCTCCTCCATCTTGCTCCACAGCAGGTCGGATGTATTCATCGAGAATTCCTTTGATTTTTTGACTAGTTCGGAATCATTTTCGTCAAAGAGGGGGTCTTTGTCAAAACTAGCTTGCACAGCTGCTTTGCCTGTTTCAAGGTATTGCTTGATATGATCACGAATTATCGTCTGAATTTCGGACCATTCCACTTCTTCAGATTTGGTGACTGTTACAAAATTGGAAGCGATGAAGAC
The DNA here is from genome assembly GCA_013167095.2 of Daphnia sinensis. NCBI lineage: Eukaryota > Metazoa > Arthropoda > Branchiopoda > Diplostraca > Daphniidae > Daphnia > Daphnia sinensis. Next base: position 99,527 of record WJBH02000187.1, on the reverse strand, counting down.
GCGCTGAACAGCAGCAAAATTGAAAAGCTCTTTTGCCAACTGGCTATTTCCTGCACTTTCGGTATCAGGGTAGTCAAAACTGACACCATCCTCAGCGAGCATGAAATTGGCTACAAATTTCAGAGAATTGGGATTGGGATTGGCCTCCATGTAGAGGTGAACAGGTCTAGCTTGTGCTTTGAGCATGGCATTCTTGATTTTTGTAATGAAAATCCGAAATCAGATTTTAAGTTCCTGATTTCATAAAATTCGGGTTTATTTGAGGATAACCTTTCGCAGCCCACCAAATTCCGCCATAAAGGTGTTTCAAGAAATCTGGATCTTGGAAAGCACTCTCGACGTGTCCAAGTGCAGTGTAGAAAGACCTTCCTCCGTCAAACTCATGATACCAAGCCATTGGATGGTTGGGCCCATTTCCTTTGGCCACCGAGTAGCTCGTTTCGTCTGCATTGATCAGGACTTTGATAGCGGGATTGATGTTTTTGAATTCATATAGCTCATCTGTCCAAAGCCAAGTGTCTGGCAAGTGAAATGTAGCCGGATGGGTTTTGTCTAATACCTGAAGTCTAACAGTCTGCTGCTTGGGATGAGCTAGAAAATAAGCTCGATCATTTGGTTGTACCAAGGCCATTCGTACTCTGTATCGGTGGCAGAATGAATTCCGACAACGCCTTTTCCGCTTTGTACAAACTTTTGAAAAGCAGCTTTTTGTTCATCATTGAAAATCGTCCCAGTGGTACTCATTAGGATAACGACATCATATTTGGCTAGATTTTCGTCAGAAAAAGCGCGCGCATCTTCGGTGGTATAGACATCAAATACATGTGTGACTCCAAGTTTTTTGAGTGCAACGACTCCATCTGGGATTGATTGATGACGAAATCCTGCTGTTTTGCTGAAAACCAAGGCTTTGAATTGTTGAGCAGAAGCACAGAAAATCATGCTTAGAAACAATGTAAACGAAAGAAATAAGTGTTTGAGGTTCATTGGTTTTTTGGGTTTGTGGTGAATCAAAAGGTCCAAAGAGATCAATCAGATTGATCCTATTTCGAATTGGTAATTCATTTTACGAGTTCAAATTTCTTTCCAGCTTCTTCTCTCGAATAAGCATTGAAATGCCACCATTCGGAACCAATGCCCGAAAATCCAGCGGCTTTCATGACATTGCGAAGAATCTCACGATTCGCTACTTGTGCTCTTGTAATTTTACCTTCGGCCATCATTTCCAATTCACGATCGGGATAAGCTTCAAAACCAAAAAAATCATAAGCTGTCCCCATGTCCAAGGGTTTTCCTGCCTCCACATCGAAAATAGTAAGATCTACCGCTACTCCATAATTGTGTAATCCACCGATTTTAGGATCGGCTACATAGAGTGATTTGATGCTATCTGGCTTTTCGAGATTGTCCCAAAGAATCTGCTGCACACTCAAAGGCCTTGCACCGTCATAGACGAGCAAAGTCAAATTGGGGTACTCTGCTTGAAGCATCTCTGTTGCTTTTTTTAATTTCTCTGCTACTTCAGGTTGTAAATAAGCCTTGGTCAAATCTCCATAAACATCTTGACCAAAGAAATTATCAGTGGTAGAATATTTCAATTCTACTCTCAAATTTGGAATTAATTCTTCAATATTGACTAGGCCTTGCTCGATCAAAGTCTTTTCCAAAACAGGTAAATCCTCCTGATCAGATTTGAGTTCATTTGTAGAATTTGGATTTTTCTTTCATCGAGACCTCGTCAGCGCCTTTGTCGGTGCCACATGCAGTCAAAAAACCAGCTATAATCAGTATAATGGGTAAATTTTTCATGGCTTATTTTAAGTCTTTGTTGATAACTGTAGCCGAAGCTTGTGCAGTTGGAAGAACGACTATATCCGCTAGTACCACGTGTGCTGGCCGAGTCACTGCAAATTCAATGATATCAGCAATATCCTGCGCTACAAGTGGTTGATATCCTTGATAAATTTTTTCGGCTCTAGCTTCATCTCCTTTGAATCTCACGAGTGAAAACTCTGTCTCAACCAGGCCAGGGTGAATTGCAATCACTTTGATCCCAAAAGGATTCAAGTCCATTCTCATTCCTTGTGTAACTGCATCTACAGCATGTTTGGAAGCACAATAAACATTTCCATTAGGATATACTTCTTTACCTGCAATCGAACCTATGTTGATGATCATCCCTGATCGACGCTCGCACATTCCAGGGATAATTGCATTTGATACATAAAGCAATCCTTTGACATTGATGTCTATCATGGCATCCCAATCATCCAAGTTGCCTGTTTGGATAGGATCTAGACCATGCGCATTACCTGCATTGTTGACCAGAATGTTAATATTTTTCCAGCTTGGAGGGAGATTTGTGAGCATGCTGAGCACATTTGAACGATCTCTCACATCGAATACCAAAGGAAGAAAATCAACTTCTTTGGGCAATTGAGTTTTGAGCTCTTCTAATCGATCTGCCCTTCTACCAGTTGCGATCAGATCATAGCCCATTTTCGCCAATGTAATGGCTGTCGCTCGTCCTATTCCGGAGGTCGCGCCTGTGACCAATGCAATTTTCTTTTCCATAGTGGAAAGATAAGGGTTTTGGTAAATTAAGGAATAAATCTTTTGGTCTTGATCTTCAAATATGTTTTGAATGGCCCATCCCTTTTTACTGAAAGTTCAAGTAGATCGTGATGGATTTGTTTCGAATTGAAGATATCGCATCTCTGATTTCGGGAAGTGTATTTTCAGGTCGGTAGAGGTTTTTCAATCCATGAGAAACCGAATTTCGGGCGCCCACTTAAAATAAGTAAAATAAAACTCAAATCCCATCCCCATTTCGATCGAAAAGTCTCTTCCAGATGTCACGATATTGTCCAGATTTGTTTCTTCTTGACTCTTAGTCCTGAGTTGATAACTTCCTCCTCCAATAAAATACATTCTCGTGTTATTGAAACGCTCAGATCGGTATTTAATAAGGAGAGGCAATTCGATGATCAACGCCTCATTCAATACTTCTGTACCTGTATTGCCATTAGATGTAATGATAGCAGAGGGAGAAACCCTACCTGCCTTGAGCGGCAACAATGTATTGTCAAAAAGAAAAACATCCGTTCGGTATTCATAAAAAACCAATTTGGGGAAAAAAATCACATGAAATTGGTCGTGAAATCTCATCATACCTGCAAACCCAAGAGAAAATCCAGGTGCATACTTGGAATAAATACCTGCCACATTACTTGTGGTGGGACTTGCAGGATTTAAATATTCATTGGAATATTTTATCTGGTATTTGTTTGTGTGAGTGGCAAGGAAAAACCCGTATGACAGAATTTTATCATCAGAACCAGAAGACCTAATCAATCCATAAAGCCCCTGCGCTTGGATAGAATTACAAAACAAGAAAAGAATGCCTATCAAAAAGGCTATTTTGTGCCTACGTAGATCGAACTTATTCCAAAGGTAAGAGATTTGCATATCGTGTTGTGTAAAACCGACTTTTTTCAAAACCGCAAGAAAGTCTTCTCCATCTGGGAAGCCTGGACAGACTCTGGCAAATAAGTGTAAGCAGAATTGTCGCTGGATACTATTTTGCCTATCAAGGGAAGAATATAATTGGAGTACAAAGCGTATGCCTGTTTCATCGGAAATGCTCTTGGCTTAGAAAATTCCACAATCACAGTCTTTCCTCCTGGCTTCAAAACCCGATACATATCTGCCAATCCTTTTTCCAGATTTTCAAATTCCTGACTCCAAAAGAAACGATAACAGCATCAAATTTATTGTCTTCAAAAAGCAAGCCTTCGGAATCTCCCATCTGAAGTTCAATTTTATCTTGAAGACCACGCTTTATCATTTTCTTTTTGCCCTCGGCAAGCATTCCTTCAGAAATATCAACTCCGATGATCTTGTCTGGATTGAGAGCAAGTGCCTCGATCGCAAAATCCCCTGTGCCTGTAGCAATATCCAATATCAACTTGGGTTGATCTTTTTTGAGGAATTTTACCGCCTTTTTTCTCCAAATAATATCAATCCCCAAGCTCAAAACATGATTGAGTAGGTCATAACGATGGCTGATGTTGTTAAACATTTCAGCTACTTGAGCTTTTTTGGGGTCTTGCTTGTCTTTATACGGGACTACGGACATTCTTAATTGATATTTGAAAGTGCAATAATACTTAAGAAACATGAGGAATCGAAAATTGTTAGCCCGCCCTTCTAAGAATAATTGAACCCAGATTTTGAATTAGAATCCGTAGTGAGGGTTCAAAACAAAGAAAAAAGTGTTTAACGAATGAGGTATAGCATCGCTATATAGTGCATGATTCAAATGCGTCGAAACGATTGATTTTAAGGCATTTTGAATTTGGAATAGGAATTCAAATGCATATCTGAACTTATACTAATTTTCATGATTTTAAATTCTTTTTGTGGACACACGTTTGTGGCAAACAAGGTATTAATGGAAGATTTGACGCGAGTTCAAATGATGTTTGAAAAGTTTTTTCCAAATCAATCTTCAAAGTCTGGAATTCACCTGACTTCATCATTGGGACACCGAAAATCATTTAAATTGCTCTAAAATTGACTTTTGTTCAAGTGTTTTCCAGGCAGGAGCATCATTTTTTCTTCACCGGAGGTAATTTTAGCCTGATCCCGAAAATTGTTTTTAACACTTCCAGCCCTTTTTCGGCACTTATTTTTATTCCTTTTTCCTTTAATTGTCTTTCAAATTCTTTGTATAGCTTACAGGCCACAAAGGAGATACTCAGATGGGTTTCTATCCTTCTTTTTTTGAAGTGGAAGATCGGTCTGATTTTTAAATCCGTTTTGGTTATCCTAAATGTCCTTTCTACCTGCCACAATTGGCGGTAATTAGTTATTACTTGCTCTGCTGGTTGTATGGTATTGGTCACATATCCCTTAAGTCCGTCCCAATTACTATCTGCTCTGTACTTTTCTTCATCAATACTGATTAGCACCTCGCCTTCCAATTTTAAGTATTTATTGTAGCCTTTATTGTTGATATGCTTTTTTGATAATTTTCCAGAGGCTAGTTTCTTTTCAATCTGTCCAATCCCTTTTCTCTGTTTTTTGCATCTTTGGTTGCCCTAGTGGCCGAATATTGTACTATCAACCTAAGTCCATCTGCCCTTTTCAATTCTGAAAAACCTTTATCAGCTAGGTTCAGATTTAATATTCTTTTTTTCATTTCCGCACTTTCGTTTTTGATGCGGCCTCCCAAAATAAAATCATAACCCTTCTGTCCGAGCAAAGCAACATTACTATTCGACATAAGTCCAGCGTCCGCAACGACTGTAAGGTTTTCCAGTTATATTTCGTCTTAAACCGCTCTATCACCGGCAACATGGTATGCCCTTCAAAACTGTTCCCCTGAAAAGCTTCATAGTCCAACGGGTAACCGTTTTCAGCTACAAGCAGTCCCAGCACTATCTGTGGGTTACTATGTTTGCCATCTTTGCTGAACCCTGATATTCTGTAGTCATCATCATCTGCAGCTTCAAAGTAGAGCGTAGTGACATCATAAAAGATCATTCCAAAACTATCTCCCAATACATCAATGGTGTGGGTATAGCTAATTCTTTTGGCCTCTTCCATGTGATCCCTATGAAACCTGTCCATAAACCGATAGATCTCGTTTACGTGAAGGGAAATACCATTGTACTTTTGTAGATAATTTATTGTTTTTAACTTACTGACAGGATAGATTAATCTAGATATTACCAGATGCCTAAACAGCTCTTCTGGTATAGCCCCAAAACCTATCTGGTCAAAAATTTTTCCAAGAATGATCTCGGGACCAAGCATCTGAACATCTTGGATACTCCGATAAACTGACTCAAAAAAAGTGGAATCAGTTGGCGTGTTAAAGAGCAAGCTCTGCTGACCTTCGAAATTCAAGATATAATCACTAGCCTGTATCTTAAGTCTTGTGATCTCATCTTGATCAAGAGAGCTGCCAATAGTCTTGACAACTTTATAGGACCCGAACTTTTATCTATAACCTGTACAGAAACTGTTCCCGATTGATTCTTTTTAGCCCGGATAAACATACAGTAAATCTACAAACAGGAACGGGACACCCAAAACAATAAAAAAAAATGGCTTTAAAGACTTGAAAAGCGGTTTTTTAAGAAAATCAAAGAAAATTGATGAAGTCAGGAAATGCGTCGAAACGATTGATTTTAAGGCATTTTGAATTTGGAATAGGAATTCAAATGCATATTCTGAACTTATACTAATTTTCATGATTTTAAATTCTTTTTGTGGACACACGTTTGTGGCAAACAAGGTATTAATGGAAGATTTGACGCGAGTTCAAATGATGTTTGAAAAGTTTTTCCAAATCAATCTTCAAAGTCTGGAATTCATTGTTTTTGAATCCATTCAGTCAAATTTCAACACAAAACGAGGGATTCTTGTACTTTTGTATCGAATTCAAAGAATATGATCAAGAAAGCTAGTTTTGTAATAAGCAACAACAACCCTGGAAAATGCCCGAATCCTGATCGGGCAGAAATCGCATTTATCGGCAGATCCAACGTGGGCAAAAGCTCCCTGATCAACATGATCACAGGCACACGAGATCTGGCCAAAACCTCTGCAAAACCAGGAAAAACGCAATTGATCAATCATTTCATGATCGACGACCGATGGTATTTGGTCGATCTCCCAGGCTATGGATTTGCCAAGGTCAATAAAAAAGTCAAAGATGGATGGGAAGCGATGATCAGCACTTATCTCACCAAGCGGGAGAATCTTTGTGGGGTTTTTATCTTGATTGATAGTAGGCTGGAGCCACAGGGAATTGACCTTGAATTTTTGGCTTGGTGTGGATCTGAGGGTGTCCCATCCGTACTCGTATTCACCAAAGCTGACAAGCAATCCAAAGCTAAAACTGATCTCAATGTCAAAGCATTTTTGAAAAAGACCAAAGAAATCTTTGAAGAAGAGCCTGATTACTTCGTAACTTCTGCCGAAAACACCACTGGAAAGGCCGAATTGGTGCAGTTTATCGAAGAGTTGGTAAAGGAATACGAAACAGGAGAAATCTATTGAGTTGAAACTCTATATTTGTAACCTGAAAAATTATAATCCATGAATTTCAAAGACCTAGCTACAGTTGCCGGTAAGCCCGGATTGTATAAAATATTGAAACCATCTAGAACAGGAGTCATCCTAGAAAGTCTAGATGAGAAAAAAACCAAGCTCGTAGCCGGAATGGCTCAGCGTGTCTCTATCCTTGGTGACATTTCGATCTACACTTTGACAGAAGAAGGCGCAGAACCTCTCGAATCAGTCATGAAAAAAATCGAAGCTGAATTCAAAGGTGATCTTGGATTGGAAACCAATCCTGCCGAATCAGAACTCAGAGGGTTTATGAAACATGTACTCCCTACCGTGGATGAAGGACGTGTGTACACTTCTGACATCAAAAAACTCGTTTCTTGGTACAAAATCATCCGAAACCAAGCCCCAGAAGTATTTGAAGAAACTCCAGAAACTTCTACTGAGGGATAATCCTAAGCCCGAGCAATTCGGGCTTTTTTAATTTTTTGACTATGAACAAATCGATTTTATCAGCTACTTTTCTTTGCTGAATCAGGATTTCGCGCTGTCCCAAATCCCTGAAGAATTTAACGAGGAAATGGCAATAGCTCATCTATCCAAGGCTATTGGCCAACTTCTTGATCGAGATTTTGAGCGACTTCTCCAGATCTGCTATCGCATCGACTTAGGCGAAAACCGCCTCAAACAAATCCTTTATGAAGCCGCACCAGATCAAGTTGCGTCGGAATTGGCTCGGGCACTTTGGCAGCGCCAAAAACAAAAAATAGAAATTCGAAGAAGATATTCTGAAAATCAAAACGAGTAAGTTTAGAAGATTTATGCAGAATCTTTTGATTTGAGAAGCTCTTGGCTATTTTTACAAAATCCAAGTATTTCAAACAACTTCGGCTAATCCTCCTCTACTATGGCAAATCCCATCTGGATCATGACTTCGGCTTTTGATCAGCTCGACCTAGATCAAACCATCCAAAAAGCTCAAGAAATCGGTGTACAGGGACTAGATCTATGCGTATTCAGAAAAGATGGGACGCGCGATGATTTTGTGGCAACCCACTTGGATTACGAGAATTTTGGAATAGAAGAATCCAAAAAACTACTTGACCAATTCAATGAAGCCAAACTACGCCTCTCACTTGGTGCATTTGAAAACCTGATCGGTGGAGATCCTATTCATCGCGTCAAAACCAAAACCACCTGCTGCGCCTGATCCGCATGGCATATTTGCTGGGTGGAGATGAAAACGACGTGAAAGTCGGGACTTTCGTCGGATACAATCACGAACTGGGCAATGAGGACGGTGGTTTTGAAAAAAATCTCCTCGAATATCAGCGCATCTTCTCTCCTATCATTCGGTATGCAGCAGATCTTGGGGTGACGGTAGTTTATGAAAATTGCCCAATGGAGGGCTGGCGAAACTCAGGATTTACTGGAACCTATAACAATCTGTCTGGTGTGCTCGCTGCTCGCAAGCTCATGTATCACCTCATACCAGAACCGAATCATGGGGAAATCTACGATCCTTCGCATGATGTCTGGCAGCATACTGATCCTGTTTCGGTAATCAAAAACACAGATATGAGTCGATTGAAGCGCATCCATGTCAAATCTACTCGAAACAACCCTGATCCTTTCTGGGGCAATATGTACCCCATGCAGCAAATAAAACCCGAATGGGCAAATTCAGTGGGTGTTCATTCTTCTCAAAACCCTTGGATCGACATCAGTACGAGGCTACACTCCCGGGATTTGGGCTTGGTGACTCCATGGATTGGAGAGCATTTGTGGGGATTTTGAAAGAAAAAGGATTTGCCGGCCCATTTGAAATCGAAAACGAAGCCGTTTTGTCCAAGCAAACTGGCAAAATGGGCGCTATCGTTCAGGGATGCAAAGCTGCTGTCCAAAATCTAGCTCCGCTTCTTTGGGAACTTGGAGATGAAGGATGGACATATCCTAAGCAAGCCTATGTGCCTTTGAAAGATGTAAATCGAAAAGAAATACCTTTGGTGACAATGGACTCTTTGCTTTGATCCAATAGGGAACAACACAAAATTTAGTGTTAAAAATCAAATTGAACTTTCATAGCCAGTATCGGCGGGGAGATTGGGTCTAAGAGCCGCTTCAACAGCTAGTTCGTCACATCGTTCATTTTCGCCATTGCCTGCATGACCTTTCACCCAGATAAATTTGGGTTTGTATTTGAGATGAAGAGGAATGTAACGAAGCCAGAGATCGGGATTTTTCTTGTCTTTGAATCCTTTTTTCTGCCAACCCCAGAGCCATCCTTTTTCGATAGCATCAACTACATATTTGCTGTCTGAATATACCTGAACGGGAATTCCTGTCATTTTCAGTTCCTGAAGTGCACGAATGACTGCCAAGAGTTCCATTCGATTATTGGTTGTCAATCGAAAACCTTCCGACAATTCCTTTCGATGATGGTTGAATTTGAGTACTGCGCCATAACCTCCAGGCCCGGTTGCCTCTGGATGCACCGTCTGTGAAAATGGTAATCATGATTTTTCAATCATTACAATCCTCATAAAACTCGCGTAGAATGACGGTAGGAAAGCGGAATTAGAATGCATGTGTCTTGAAGATTTTGACTGCTATCGAGAGCAAAATGATTCCAAAAATCCTTCTCAATACATCTAGACCAGTTTTGCCGAGTTTTCGCTCTAGCCAAGTCGTGCTCTTGAGAACTGCATAGACAAAAACTAGGTTGAGGAGTATTCCAATGGCAATATTGACTTGATCAAACTCTGCTTTGAGCGTCAAAATTGTGGTCAAAGTACCAGCACCAGCTATCAAAGGAAAAGCAATCGGAACAATCGAGGCACTGCTTGTAGCCTCAGGATCTGGCTTGAATAGCTCAATACCCAAAATCATCTCTGCGCCCAAGGCGAAAATGATCAAAGCACCCGCAATTGCAAAATCGGCCACCCCAATCCAAAAAGCCTCAATATCGACTCTCCAACCAATAAAAATAAGACCATCAAAACCCCCGCAGCAATAGTCGCTCGCTCGGATTTGATATGGCCAACTTTCTTTCGCAGGTTGATGACAATCGGGATAGAGCCGAGGATATCGATCACTGAAAATAAAATCAAGGTGACAGAGAGGATTTGCTTGAAGTCAATCATGCCGCAAAAGTAAGAATTTTCAAGTTCCTGATTCAGGATTTTTGAGTTATCAAATTTTGAATTGTCAAAACTGGGTTTAATATTTTTTCAAAAACTCAATCAACGCCTCAAACTCATCATCTGTAATGGCGGGGAAATTAGCGATGCGAAAACTGGTGGTTTTCAGAGGCCCATAGCCTCCTCCGAGCTGCATTCCAAGCTTTTCAGCATCTTTTTTGATTTGAGCGATCAGATCCTCCGATCCTGCTATCGCCATGACCGTAGTACTTCTGGTAGCCGGATTGTCCACCAGCATGCGCAGTGTTTGAGTCTGAGCAATGCAATTTTCTAATCTACTCATCCTCTTGCGTAGCGCAGCATCGATCTGCTGAATCTCCGGAATATCTTTCAAAACCCGATTGAGCAAATAGATCCCAAGGACATTCGGTGTGTAGTGAGTTTGGTATCCTGCGGCATTTTCGAGTATAAAACTCAGGCTATTGTATCTGCCTTTTTCGCCTTTTCGCTCAGATTCTGAATAGCAGCGGGAGAAAGAATCAAAATCCCCAGACCTGCCGTAACCCAAAACATTTCTGCACGGAAGCATACCAGATATCCGCAAGCTCAAAATCCAATTCGATACCAGCCATAGAAGAAGTCGTGTCCACTGCAATCATTTTTTCGGGAAATTTATCTCTGATTGCTTCTATTGTCTCATTACTTACTTGAGATGCGTTTGAAGTTCATTTTGGGTGATCGCGATCAAGTCAAATTCCTCTGCGATTTGGAGATTAGGGACATCTATGGATTGATTGGCTTCGATCTTCAGCCCTGCCGTAGCAGGCAAAATATGCTTGGCAAACTCAATCCATTTTTTCCGAAGGAACCTGAGTAAATGTGGAAAACTGGCGTGTTCGACGATTGATTGTGAAATGATTTCCCAGTTTTCGGTTGAACTAGAAGTGAAAAGCAACTTGTAATCCTCAGGCATGTGCAGCTTGATGCGCATGAGCTGCTCTGTCTCTTGGTAGAGTTTCATGAAAGCCGAACTCCGATGATTGGCGCTAAGAATGCCTTCCTGATAGGCATCATTGAGGTATATCGGAAGAGAATCATACACTTTGGAAGGTCCTGGAGCGAAGGTAATCATAGGTCAGAGAGATTAGAGAAAATAACGGATTCCGAGTTCGTACCCTTTCAGACCTAGGCCCGAAATCATCCCAACACAGGATTTGGAAATAATGCTTTTATGGCGGAATTCCTCGCGCTTGTAAATATTGGAGATATGTACCTCCAAAGTAGGTGTGGTCACGCCCGCTATTGCATCCGAAATAGCAACTGAGGTATGGGTATAGCCGCCTGCATTGAGCAAAATCGCATCAAATGAAAATCCTATTTCATGGATTTTGTTGATCAATTCGCCTTCGACATTGCTCTGAAAATAATGGAGTTCCAAATCTGGAAAAATCGTTTGGAGTGTTTCAAAATAATCTTCGAAAGAAGTGCTCCCATAGACTTCTGGCTCTCTTTTCCGAGGAGATTGAGATTGGGGCCATTGATTATCTGTATTTTCAAAAGATCGGTCAGTTAGGTTTGAGGGATAAAGTTAAAAATACACAGGAGAATATCTCGCAAAACTTTTGGATGAATTCAGAATTTTAGAATTAAACCCCATTACATAAGTTTCAAATCGAATAACTTGCCATAAAAATAACAATCGTGTCCAAAATCTGGGAAAATTACATCCGGCAATTTCGTCATCATCTCAAACTCGAACGCTCGCTAAGTCCAAACTCAATTGAGGCTTACACGAGTGATGTGGAGAAACTTGCCAAATATGTAGCGCTCAGTTTTGGGGATAAATCACCGCTCGAACTCGAACTCGAACACCTTCGAAAATTTGTCCAAGACCTAGCCCAACTAGAGATTTCTGAATACACACAAGCAAGGATCGTCTCTGGAATCAAAGCTTTCTACAGTTTTTGATGTATGAAGACAAAATCACCGAAGATCCAGCTCAGCTACTCGAAGCACCCAAATTAGGCAGGAAACTCCCCGATACACTCAGCTTTTCGGAAATAGAAACCTTACTTGAATCAGTGCCCTGGGTGAACCAGAGGGGCATCGCAACCGTGCCATTTTGGAGATGCTTTACAGTTCAGGATTGCGCGTTTCGGAGCTCACCGAACTCAAAAAGAGTCAAATCTATTATGATATTGGCTTTCTGCGTGTAATCGGAAAAGGCAACAAAGAACGGCTCGTGCCGATCGGAAAAGATGCGCTGCGCTATCTCAAAATCTACGAAGAGGAAGTGAGAGTGCAACAAGAACCTAAAAAAGGCTATGAGGAATTTGTGTTTTTGAATCGCCGCGGGCAAAAACTAACGCGGGTGATGATTTTTTTGATGATCAAAAAAACGGCAGAACAAGCAGGAATCCAAAAAAACATCAGCCCACATACTTTTAGACATTCATTTGCGACCCATCTGATAGAAGGTGGTGCAGATTTGAGAGCGGTGCAAGAGATGCTCGGGCATGAAAGTATCACGACGACAGAGATTTATACCCATTTAGATCGAGATTATTTACGTCAAGTATTGGTAGATTTTCACCCGCGCAAATAAATACAGGTAGGCTTGAAGATGTTTTAAAAAATTTTTAACTAATTATTTTATATAAATTTTTGTTTGTTTTTTGTAATTTTAAAACATTTAAAAGCCAAGAATTGAACCATAAAACTGCTTTATGAAAAACACACTCTATTTTTTTGCTTTTGTTTTGCTTATGGGGTCTTGTACCACTACCAAGATCTACACGAAGACTGCTTGCCATATTTGCCTTGACAGATCTGAGGGGGTTTTGTTGTTGCCTTTGAATTGGGATCCTAGTTTTCGCAAGCTGAGCATAGCCGAGCAAAACAGTTTGGAAAGGGGTATTTTGGAGGTTTTAAGGCGCGAAGGATTCACCAAAGTCGAATTGTATGATCAAATGGACTACGAACTGCTTTCCGCAGGCATTCAAGATCTCAACGATTCGACACAGCGAGCCAAAGTCAATACTGTGGTAGGCTATCCTTATTTGATTGGGTTGACGTTGGGTGAAATCAAAGATTCGGATGGATGGGATTATCAAAGTCCTGAAGAAGCAAACGCAATTTACCCTGTTTACCGAGAGGAGCTCGAAGTTTCTGCTACGATCCGCATGGCTTTGATTGAGACTCTGACAGGAAAGATTGTTTCGGATAATTCGATAAAAACAGAGATCAATGAACTAGGCTCGCGAGACGATGAAGACGGGATTAATTATTGGAATTTCGGAACTATCCAGAGAGCAGTAAGAGTGGCTACTGAAAAAGGCACTCGCCACATCATCAAAGATTGTGGCTGCTGATCGTCTCATGAGATGATAGAAATGTGATTTAGAAAATGCAGGATTGCAGAAATCAAAAAGAAGGAAAAAATCCAATTTTTAAATTTTTCAATCCCTAACTTTACGGGTCAAACTGAAAATTCGATCCCGTGTACAAATCCATTTTGAAACCCCTGCTTTTTCTCAAAAACCCTGAGGATGCGCATCATTTCACTTTTGGTCTGATCAAGACAAGCTTCAACTTGCCAATTGTCAAATCGGTGATCAAATGGATGTATGGCTTTGAAGACAAGCGCCTTGAGCGAGAAGTTTTTGGATTAAAATTCAAAAACCCTGTGGGATTGGCGGCAGGATTTGACAAAGATGCTAGGCTGATTGATGAGATGGCGATGCTCGGATTTGGGTTTATCGAAATTGGTACTTTGACCCCAAAACCGCAAGAAGGCAATCCGCTACCGCGATTATTCAGACTTCCACAAGATGAAGCTTTGATCAATCGAATGGGTTTCAACAATGGGGGTGTTTGGAGGCAGTGGAGCGGCTGAAAAAAAGATGCTCAGACGTAATCGTTGGAGGAAATATTGGTAAAAACAAATTGACGCCAAACGAAAAATAGCAGTAGATGATTATCTTTTTTGTTTGGAGGCTTTGCACCCCTATGTAGATTATTTTGTGGTGAATGTAAGTTCGCCCAACACACCTAATCTTCGTGACCTTCAAGAAAAAGAGCCTTTGAAACAGCTCTTGGAAGCGGTGAAAACTGCCAATGATTTGAAAGAAAAATCCAAGCCCATTTTGCTAAAAATCGCGCCAGATCTGACAAATGGGCAACTTGACGACATCGTAGAAATCGTCCAAGAAACGGGGATTGCAGGTGTAATCGCTACTAATACCACTTTGGACAGATCCCAGCTGACCACTTCAAAAGATACCATTGAATCGATTGGAGCTGGAGGAGTGAGCGGAAAAGTTTTGGCAAGAAGAAGTACAGAAATCATCCGTTACTTGCATCAAAAATCAGGCGGATCATTTCCAATAATAGGTGTTGGAGGCATCTTCTCAGCCGAAGATGCAATCGAAAAACTCGAAGCAGGCGCAAGTCTAGTCCAAGTGTACTCAGGCATGGTTTATGAGGGTCCTGGACTGGTCAAGAAAATCAAAAAAGGACTCTTGAGTTTCAAAGGAGTCTAGCTTAATTTTCTTTCATTAGTACATTTTGTTAAATTAGGATTTGAATCATATACATGGCCACCAATACGCCCAGAACCAATACTTTTAGGAAAAAAGTTGACCCGCAAAAGAGTCCGGAATCCGCACCAAAAGGTCCAGGTTTTTCGATGGGTAGCATCAGCAGTCCAAAAATCGGTTTGATCATCGGTATTTTGCTGATTTCAATTTCTATTTTTCTCCTCATCGCCTTTGCTAGCTACCTGATCAATGGACCATCTGATCAAAGTTTGGTGATGAACAACCCAGATCAAGCCATTCGAGATGCTGCCAAAGAGTCTCAAAACTGGCTTGGATATCTCGGTGCTCAAGCTTCACATTGGATGATTTTTAGATGGTTTGGAATTGCAGCCTTCCTGTTTCCTCCCTTTCTTTTCCTTTTGGGATTCAAATGGGCTTTCAAAGTATCAATAATTTCTTTGACGAAGTATACCACATTTGCGATGTTTTTTACATTTTGGATGGGTTTGCTCACTGGATATTTCGTGATTTTGATCGAAGGATATTCATTTTGGAGTTTTCTTTCAGGTGGGTTTGGATATGAGTTGGCCCAACTTTCGGCTGATTTTCTAAGCGGAGGTACCTTTATATTGCTGGGAGGTTCTCTTTTGATTTTTGTGATCCTTCAGTTTGACATCAATGAGTTACGCTGGTTTACTCCTTCGGAAAAAGTACTGAATGAAGACACTGAACAGAAAAATGAATCCAATTCAAAAGAGGAATTAGCTGTACTCGGCGAACCTGAGGAGGAAGAGCTTGGAGAAGATGGAGAAGACTGGATCATCAAAGATGAGAAAGAATCTGAAATCATTCCTATCAAAACGCAAGAAGTCAATTTAGAAGTAACTACCGAAACAAAACCAGAAATACCTCCACTTCAAGTAGAAGAAGATGATGACTTGTTTGACGTCCCGCAAGTTAATCTTTTGGATGAAATCGGTGATGAATCCGAGCAAGTCGGAAAGAATTTTTCGGTCTCCAAACCAATAGGAGAAAAAACAGCACTAGAAGTCGAAAATCTAGATCCATATGATCCTACTCTTGATCTTCCCAACTACAAATATCCTACGCTCGATCTTCTCAATGAGTATGACGTGCAGAAAGTAACCGTTTCTCGGCAGGAATTAGAAGAAAATAAGAATAAGATCGTCGAGACTCTGGTCAATTTCAAAATTGGAATTCAAGAAATCAAAGCGACCATCGGGCCCACAGTCACCCTTTACGAAATCGTCCCAGATCCTGGAGTCAAAATCTCCAAAATCAAAAACCTTGAAGATGATATTGCGCTAAGTTTGGCTGCACTCGGGATCAGGATCATCGCTCCTATTCCAGGCAAAGGAACAATCGGTATCGAAGTTCCTAACAAAAACCGAGAACTCGTCCCTGCAAGAGCTGTGCTGGGCACCGAGAAATTTCTCAAATCAGACAAAGATCTTCCAATCGTACTTGGTAAGACTATTTCAAACGAAGTATTTGTGGCTGACTTGGCAAAAATGCCACACCTGTTGATGGCTGGAGCTACTGGTCAAGGTAAATCCGTAGGTCTCAACATGATTTTGGCTTCTTTGATTTACAAAAAACATCCTTCCCAGCTCAAATTTGTTTTGGTCGATCCCAAAAAAGTAGAATTGACACTTTTCAACAAGATCGAGCGGCATTTTCTAGCCAAACTTCCAGGCACAGACGAGGCGATCATTACTGACACCAAAAAAGTCATCCACACGCTCAACTCCCTATGCGTAGAGATGGACAATCGATACAATCTACTCAAAGAAGCTGGCACTCGAAATTTAAAAGAATATAACTCCAAATTCATCGCTCGAAAGCTCAATCCAGACAAAGGCCATTATTTCATGCCTTACATTGTATTGGTGATTGACGAATTGGCGGATTTGATGATGACTGCGGGCAAAGAAATCGAAACACCTATCGCGCGTCTCGCCCAACTTGCACGTGCTATTGGTATTCACCTAGTCGTAGCTACTCAGCGACCATCCGTCAATGTGATCACAGGTACAATCAAAGCCAATTTCCCTGCACGATTGTCTTTTAGGGTTACTTCAAAAATTGATAGCCGCACGATTCTCGATGCTGGAGGAGCAGACCAATTGATCGGAATGGGAGATATGCTGCTTTCGCATGGCTCCGAAATGACGCGTATCCAATGCGCATTCTTGGACACACCAGAGGTAGAAGCCATCTGCGAGTGGATCGGTGAGCAAAAAGGATATTCAGACGCTTATTTACTTCCAGAGTTTGTGGGAGAAGATGGAGAAGGGTCACTTTCGGGAGTAGATCTTTCGGATAGAGACGCCTTGTTTGACGAAGCCGCAAGATTGATTGTAATGCATCAGCAAGGAAGCACTTCATTGATCCAACGCAAACTAAAACTAGGATACAACAGAGCTGGGAGAATCGTAGATCAATTGGAAGCAGCAGGAATCGTCGGCCCATTTGAAGGCTCCAAAGCTAGAGAAGTTCTTGTCCAAGATGAAGCCAGTTTGGAACGGTTATTGAACAGTCTCTAAAGTCTTCTAATTATTAGCGAAGCAATTCCCATGAAAAAATTCCTGTTATTTCTTTTCCTCCCATTTACTTTTTTGACTGCTTTGGAAAGTCATGCTCAAAAAGAACCAAAAGCCAAATTGGTACTGGATGAAATGAGTAAAAAATTTCAAAGTATGAAAGGCTTTACCGCCAATTTTGATTTCACCTATCAAGACGAGGACGGCACAAGTGACAGACAATCAGGAGATCTCTCAGTCAAAGGCAATCAATACCGCCTCAAACTTCCTGATCAAGAAATCTTCAACAATGGAAAGACTGTTTGGACATTCATCCAAACTCCAAGCTACAAGGAAGTGACGATCAACGACGTATCTCAAATGGAAGGTGAATTGACTCCGTCAAATATCTACAATCTTTACAATTCTGGTTTTGGATACAAACTCCTTGCTGAAAAGCAGTTTCAAGGAAAAACAGCTCAAGTAGTAGAGTTAATTGCAGAGAAAAAAAATGCTCCTTTTCAAAAAGTCCGATTGATGATCGACAAAACCTCCCATGATCTTTTGGGCTGGGAAATGTTTGATGGACAAGGCGGAATGTTTTCTTATATTTTCAAAAATCTAAAAGCTCAACCAACTCTTTCAGATGCTTATTTTTCATTTGATCCCAAAAAATATCCCGGGATAGAAATCATCGACTTGAGGTAAAATTGGCTGCCTAGACTTTATAAGATCAGGCTAGTCTAACTTCCGATGCTTAAGACAGAGTGAAGTCCATGCTTTGACAAGCTCAAGTCCGTAATCTGTAAGAAGAGCTTCAGGATGGTATTGAATTCCCAAAATTGGCAAATCCACATGCGCAATAGCCATGATTTCACCCGAATCTGTCTCTAAAATCGTTTCTAATTCCTTCGGCAAATCTCTCAAAACAAGGGAATGATACCGCGTTACTGCAAATCGATTAGGCAGTGAATTCGTAAGGAAATGAGGAATCGATTTTTTGACTTGATGCACTTTCCCATGGGTCGGGATTTCATTTTTGACGAGTCGAGCACCAAAAAATTCTCCAATGGCTTGATGTCCAAGACAAACACCTAAAATTGGAATTTGACCTACATAACATTGCAAAATCTCCATCAAATTGCCTGCTTGGCGAGGACGGCCTGGGCCAGGTGAAAGGATCAATCCATCAAAATCTATGGCGGCCAGTTCGGCAAGCGAGACATCATTTCTCAAAATGAGCAATTCTTCGCCCGTCTGCCTGATCAAGTCTGCAAGGATATGACTAAAAGAATCAAAATTATCTATCAGGAGCAGCATCTTTGAACCCCTCGATAAGGTCTTTCAGTTTTTGAACACCTCCTACTGCTGGAAAAACAGGTTGGACCACCTCTATCACCACTGGGGCCATTGGCTCGATGAATTCAAGCATCTCAGATTCGGCTGCCCATCGCTTAGAAAGATCTATTTCAAATTCTTTGCCCAGCCAGATAAACAAACTGATGAAAAAAGAGACACGCACAATGCCCAAACCAGCTCCTGCCAAACTGTCAAGCGAGCCCAGCAAAATGATGTTCATGATTTTTTTGAGGATTTTGCCTACGACTTGAATCAAGAGCGAACTGATCCCAAAAATGATCAAAAAAGCTACAATCGGATAGGCCAGATTGAACTCGGTAATGTGCTCGGCGAGCCAGACAGTCATAGAATCCATGAAATAAAATCCCAAAACCACCGCTACTACAAATCCCACCAGTCCGATGAGCCCAAGAAGGAAACCTTTCTTGAATCCTTCGTAGGCTCCCAAGACCAGTAAAATCAGCAATATGATGTCAAATGGATTCAAATTAGCTATTCAATAAGGCTTTTACTTTTTCGGAAATTGCTTTACCGTCCGCTTTTCCTGCCAATTGTTTGGATGCTACGCCCATTACTTTGCCCATGTCTTTGGCACTGGTAGCGCCTGTTTCGGCGATGATAGCCTGTATCGCTTCAGTCAATTCTTCATCAGAGAATGCCTTTGGCAAAAACTCCTGAATGATCTTAAGCTCAGCGATTTCGACATCATACAGATCAAATCTTCCTTGCTGCTGGTAGATATCCGCCGAATCTCTGCGTTGCTTCGCAGCCTTGGTCAAGAGCTTCATTTCATCGTCTTCGGTGATTTCAGCTTTTGCTCCACTTTTGGTTTCTTCCAATAAAATCAAAGATTTGATCGCTCTCAATGCTGCCAATCTTGTCTTATCTTTGGCAAGCATGGCTGATTTTATTTCGTTTTCTATGTTCTGCTTTAAAGCCATTCCTTTTAAGTTTGTGTTATCACTTCATTAATCAGACAAAAATACCTTTTTCATCACGGATATGACCAAACTTAGCGTAAATATTAATAAAATCGCCACTCTTCGCAATGCCCGCGGAGGCAATAATCCCAATGTAGTCAAAGTAGCTTTGGATTGCGAACGATTTGGGGCACAGGGAATTACCGTCCACCCGAGACCAGATGAGCGTCATATTCGCTACCAAGACGCAATAGATCTAGCCAAAGTCGTCACCACCGAGTTCAACATTGAAGGATATCCAGATCAGCGATTCATGCAACTGATCCGCGAGGTCAAACCTGCCCAGGCCACCCTGGTACCTGATCCTCCACATGCCCTCACTTCCAATACCGGCTGGGACACCATCACAAACCAGGAGTGGCTCCGTGACATTGTTGCCGAATTGCATGAAATCGGTACACGGGTTTCGATATTCATCAATCCCGAATCCAAATACTTTGAGCCCGCCAACTCACTGGGACAGACCGAGTAGAACTCTACACCGAGCCTTATGCAGTTCTGTACCCGCAGGATCGGGAAGCGGCTATCAAGCCTTATGTGGAAGTCGCGCACTTGGCCCGGCAACTTGGACTTGGCCTCAATGCTGGACATGATCTTGACCTTCAGAATTTGGCTTTTTTGAAGCAAAGAATTCCTTTTCTAGATGAGGTATCGATCGGACACGCCTTGATTTGCGACGCTTTGTATTATGGTTTGGAAAATACGATTCAGCAGTATAGAAGGCAATTGGAAGAGTAAAGATTTGGGCTCCGGATTCTTTTATTTGGCCGTATTCAAACTTATTTTGGGTAAGAAATCAATATTTTTCCGAAAATCTTGAATAAACAGTCCCCAAAAATCAAAAAAGCTAGTACAAAACATAGATTTTCATAACTTAAGGTTTTAGAATTCGTCTAAGAACTTAAGCCTGCAAAAGACCTTGAAGTCAAGTTTTGCAAGGATTGCCTAGACAACTGACCCAAAACAGCCATGAAATTAAATTTCAAAAAAGTCGGAGAAGGAAAACCACTCGTCATTTTGCATGGACTTTTCGGCTCTGCAGACAATTGGTTTAGCATCGCTAAAGAACTGGAGAAAAACTATACATTATACCTGGTAGATCAGCGCAATCACGGCGATTCTCCCCATTCAAACGTGTGGGACTACGATGTGATGGTAGAAGATCTGAAAGAGCTACTGGACCAAGAAGGATTGGGCAAAGTCTATCTCATGGGACATTCGATGGGAGGCAAAACAGCCATGAACTTCGCTGTCACCTACCCTGAGCGTGTAGAGAAATTGATTGTTGCGGATATTGCACCAAGATATTATCCTGTGCATCATCAGGTTATTTTGAAGGGATTGAACTCACTCCAGCTACAAAATATCAGCTCTCGCAAAGAAGCCGATGATGAGTTGGCAAAAACGATCAAAGAACCGAGCATTCGCCAGTTTTTGCTCAAGAGTTTGGGAAGAGATTCGGCAGGATTTTCTTGGAAAATCAATCTTCCTGTCATCACCCAAAACATCGAAAATGTGGGAGTCGCGCTGGAGGAAGGTCAGATTTACAAAGGCCCTACGCTTTTCTTGGCTGGTGCCAATTCGGACTATATCCGACAAAAAGATTTACCCGGCATTTTGGAGTTTTTTCCAGAATATGAATTAGAATTCATAGCCAATGCAGGACATTGGCTTCATGCCGAACAGCCACTTGCAGTCGTAGAAGCGATTAGACGGTTTATCAATTGATAGAATTTGAATGCATTTTAACCTTGATTTTGCATCAGAATCCTTTGTGAAAGAGCAGAAGTCGAGAGAATCAAGTATTTAACAAATAAGGCATAACATCGATCTGTTGAAGGGGTTAAATACATCGAAGCGATTGATTTTGAAGTATTTTAAGCTCAGAAGAGGAATCCTAATGTAGATGGAGTTAAAGTTTTGAGAAAAAAGCAAAAAGCCCAAAATTTGATCATTTGGGCTTTTCTGGATTTAGAATCAAGGATTGCAGAGACCTGTTTATTTCACTCTTTTCCCGTGCTTGATCACCATGTCCACATCCTGAAGAAGGTTGATATAGCGAAGGACATCCCCTTTTACGCGATGATATCAGCATATTTTCCTTCGGAAATCGTGCCATAGTCCTTCTCTACCCGCATCGCTACTGCTGGCCATAAGTTGCTGCTTTGATCGTCAAAAGCGGATCCATTCCAAAATGACTTACCCAAGTATCAAGTTCATTCCAAGTACTTTGGCTATGAAATTTCATAGGAATACCGCTATCCGTCCCTACAAGCAAAACAACCCCACTTTCTCTAAGTTGTGCAAACTTTCTGTCAAGCGTTGGTTTTCTGACGGGAGTCAATTGGAAATAAGACATGCGTCCAGGAAACCGAAGTGAAGCCCTGATGTCTCGAACGATCGAATCTGGTAATCCCAAATGCCAAGAAGGATCATCTAGTTTTTCGGGATTGTTTCGTACATATTCATAGTTGAAAAGTCCCTCTATGGTCGGCGTCCAGAATAGAGGTCCAAGATTCATTTTGGCAGCGCGCTCCTTGAGCATTTCCATGATATCGGCGGGATATTCGGGTGCGGAACTGAGGCCTGTATGTTCAAAATTGTCAACCCCGATTTTGATTCCAATGCGGATTTCGTCAGGGCGATGAGAATGTCCCACCACTGGCAGACCATGCTTATGCGCTTCATCGACTACTGCTTGGGCTTCTTCAAGCGTCATTTGATCCTGATCGATGAGTTTGATGAGGTCAACACCTGCGTCGGCGAGCTTTTTGACTTTTGCTTTTGCATCAGCAACACCATTGACTCCCCATCTGAACGCTTCCGTATTGGGATAAGGTGCTTTTTGGATAAATGGCCCAGATACATAGATCGTGGGACCAGGAATTTCGCCCTTGTTGATTCTATTTCGGACATTGATACTAGCCTCGAGTGGAGCGCCGAGGTCTCTGGCACTGGTGACACCAGCGAGTAGGAGTTGGTGAGCTGAAGAAGGCATGATCACCGACTCAAACACATTTATATACGTACTGTCCCAATGCGTGTAATCACTGTGTCCATTGAGCATGAGGTGTACGTGCATATCCCAAAGTCCAGGCAAAACACTCATTCCCTCTGTAGAAATGATCTCAGCACCTGCGGGTATTTCCAAGCTCCCGATTTGTCCCACAGCTGTGATTCGCTCATTTTGGATGAGTACGATCGAGTTTCGAATAGGAGTACCTCCAAATCCATCAATCAGGGTTCCTCCCACAAGAGCTTTGGTCTGCTGAGCAGAAACGCTTAGCGTCATAAACAGTGCAAAAACTGTCAATATTGAAGATTTTTTCATGAATCAAATCTTGGTTTAATTTTCAAAAAGATACAAAAAAAACAAAGCGAAAAATATTCCTTTCCATGAAATTGCTTGAGTGGTAGCCAAAGGCTAAAATATGGAGGAAATTTGTTTTGCATTCAAAATGCAACGCTGGATTCAGGATACAAAAAAATGATTTTTACCTAGAACTCCTTGATCAATCCGAAATTTTGGTGCTGCAAATCAAACCTTTTGCGGGAATTTCTCAGAATTTTAGGGCATTGGAGATTTTCTCCCCAATTTTGCAACATGCCCAAAGGAAAACTCTTTCTAATCCCCAGTGTACTGGCCGAAAATACCGCTCAGCAAGTCATTTCCCCTCAAATCAGAGAAATAATAGCCAACACAAAAATCTTTCTGGTCGAAAACATCCGAACTACACGGCGCTACATCAGTAGCCTCAAACTCGGTGTGAATCTGGAGGAAATTCATTTTGAATTGTTGGACAAAGATACCCCACCCGAAACTATGTCACGGCTCATGCTTCCTTTGATGAACGGAGCTGATATCGGTATCATTTCGGAAGCTGGATGCCCTGGAATCGCAGATCCTGGTGCTGTAGCGGTTGCTTTTGCACACCAAAAAGGGATACAAGTCGTGCCACTTTCGGGACCGAGCTCCATGTTTTTGGCTTTGATGGGTTCAGGATTTTCGGGTCAATCTTTCGCTTTTCATGGCTACCTACCCATCGACAAAAAAGAGCGCACAGCTGCCATCAAAAAACTCGAAGCCGAGTCAATACGGGAAAAAAGAGCTCAGATTTTCATGGAAACACCCTTTCGCAACAATCAACTCCTAGAAGATCTACTCCTTAGTTTGCATCCCAATACCAACTTTGCATCGCCAAAAACATCACAGGATCTGACGAAATGATCTTGACCAAAACCGCCAACGAGTGGAAAAAACTCCCACTTGATTTACATAAAATCCCTACAGTATTTGTTCTCCAAAGCTTCTGACCCATGATCACCGTAGATGCACACCTAGACCTGAGTATGAATGCGCTCGAGTGGAACAGAGACCTCACCCGTCCTGTCCATGAGATCAATGCACGTGAAAAAGGCCTGACTGACAAGCCAGACCGAGGAAATGCAACCGTCTCACTTCCAGACCTTCGGAAAGGAAATGTAGGTTTGGTAGTCGCTACTCAAATCGGGCGGTATGTAGAAAAAGGCAATCCACTCCCAGGCTGGCATTCACCAGCACAAGCCTGGGCTCAGACCCAAGGTCAACTGGCATGGTATCAGGCGATGGTCGAGCAGGGTGAAATGACACAAATCAGCAACATACACGACCTAACAGCCCATTTGGTAGATTGGGAAAATGGTACAGACAAGACCGCCAAGCCTGTGGGATTTATCCTTTCTTTGGAAGGTGCGGATTCGATCGTGAATTTGGATTATCTGGAAAAAGCTTTCCAAAATGGACTAAGGGCACTTGGCCCTGCTCACTATGGCCCAGGGCGATATGCACATGGGACAGATTCGTCTGCTCCACTGAATGAACAAGGAAAAGCTTTGATCCGCAAGATGGATGAATTGGGAATCATCTTGGACGCGACCCATTTATGTGATTTGGCATTTTGGGATGCTTTAGAATTGTACCAAGGTCCAGTCTGGGCGAGCCACAATAATGTGCGAGCGTTGGTCGATCACAATCGTCAGTTTTCGGATGAAATGATTCTTGCGCTTATAGAGCGAGGTGCTGTAATAGGAGGTGCCTTTGATGCATGGATGCTCAGTCCAGGCTGGGTTCGTGGAAAGTCCACGCCCACTGAGCGAAACATAATCATCGACACTGTACTCGATCATCTCGATCATATCTGCCAACTTGCAGGCAATGCCAAGCATATCGGCATAGGCTCGGATCTTGATGGAGCATTTGGCACCGAACAGTCTCCTTCTGACCTAGAGACCATCGCTGATCTAGCCAAGATTCCCGACCTTCTTCGGAAAAGAGGCTATACCGAATTAGATATTTCTCTTGTTATGGGTGGAAACTGGCTCAGATTTTTGAGAGAAGCATGGGGATAAATTTGGGATTTTTGTGTCGGCAGGCCTTGATTTGAGCTTTTACTTTTGCTATGACCTTCTAGTGAGCAGAAGTGTAAAATCAGAGAAATATCTAAAAAATTATTTTTGAACCATGTAAAGTATTTAACTTTCAGCTCTTGGTTTTTCATGTTGATTGACCCTTTAAAATCAATTTTATGTCAAATCTATTCCAGAGAAAACTGATTTTGAAAATATTTTTGATGGTATTTTCTCATTATTCGCAGGTCAAAATCAGCCAAATACAAACGAGAAACCAAACGTAATTCTGATCTATGTAGGTGATCTTGGATATGGTGATATCAGTATTGCAGGAGGACAGATTCCTACTCCCGCTATCGATCGGATCGGCCATGAAGGTCTCCAACTCCAAAATGCCTATTCGACTGCCGCAACCTGCACACCTTCACGGTATTCATTGCTCACTGGCGAATATGCTTGGCGAGCCAAGGGAAGAGAAGTAGCGCATGGAGATGCTATCTTACAACTTGATTGGATGGTAGAAACGATATTAACTACTTTGGAGAAGGGGAATCTGACCCAAAATACCATCGTGATATTAACTAGCGACAATAGATCTGTACTGGATGTTAGATACGAAGATGATGCAGTGTCCCTCCAGGGCAATCACCGCCCAACCGGCGTCTTGAGCGGAGGAAAATACAGTTCGCTCGAAGCAGGAGCGAGAGTCCCAATGCTGGTACGTTGGCCAAAAGAAATTTCAAGTGGAGAGAAAAGTGATGCATTATTTTCACAAGTGGACATGATAGGTTCATTTGCTGGATTTTAGGAGCAAAAAATAGATCCAGAACAAGCACCCGACACACAAAACTCATGGGCCACCTTCATTGGTAAAAATAAAAAAGGACGAGAAGGGCTTATCCAAGAAGCTATCCAACAGGTACTTTCCTACGTGAGTCAGGACGGATACAAATACATTCCTGTCCATCCTAGGCCTGCAATTGTCCCTTGGGGAACGGAGATCGAAACGGGTTTTAAAATGAAGACCAACTGTTTTATCTCCCCAATGATCCAAAAGAAAAGGTGAATCTGGCAAAACAAAATCCTAATAAATTAGCAGTGTTAAAAGCGAAATTGAAAAAGAAAATAGAGAGGTGAGTTTAAATCATACAGAATCTAAAAAGTGATTCTAATTGTAATGAAAATTATAAACATATTTAAAATTAAAATTCGCTACTTGCATCAATGAGGATTTCAAAAATTTGGACTATAATGGAATTCTATTTTCAAAAACCTTTCAACTAAATCAACCTAGCAAACCAATTATTTATATTAACTTAAAAACAAATTTACTTAATTATATAGACTTGATTATTTGGAAATCCAAGTCCTTAATAATCATAAAAACCAATATCTTTTTATTGTTTTTATTCAATCTATTAAACAATATTTAATGGATTCTGTATTTAGTAAAGTCTTATCGATTCACAATCAATTCACCTAATTCTTTATAAAAACCCCTCCTGATCGGAACTACATGATTACCCATATTGATTTCTTTAGCATTGAAAGCTGTGACAAAATCCAAATTGACTAAATAAGACTTATGGACACGGATAAATTTCTTGTCTGATAATTTTCCAATTACATCCTTAATGATATCTCTTACTACATATTGTTTAGTTTGGGTATATATTTTGGTATAGAGCCCATCGGCTTTTAACATGATGATTTCATTTTCATCAAGAGGCACCAAAAATCCTTTATCTCTTATTTTTAAGATGTTTTTTTCATCCCTGATTTTGGGCGATTTTAGAAAAACCAAGTTGATCGCAGTAAACAATGCATCTTTGGTAAAAGGCTTTAGAAGGAAAGAATCATAAGTTAGTTTTGAGATTCTTTCAAGCTTCTGTTCTTCAAAATGGCAGGAAATAAAAATAATGGGCACTTTTGATTTTTCCGAATCAAATTTGCAAGCTCTATTCCATCCATCTTCCCTTTCAATAAAATATCGATAAGTATCAAATCAGGATTGAGCTTCAAAATCTTTGCGTGTGCAAACTCACCATTCTCTTCTATTCCTAAAACTTCATAACCAAAATGTATCAGTAATTCCTGAATATTTTCTGCAATATCAAAATCATCTTCAACTATAAGTACTCGTTTCATTTACAATTAATTTATTATGAAATTTTCTTTTCAGGTCTCCATACTGGATACTCTCATTTTTTAAAGATACCAAAAAACAAAAACAAGAGTAAAAATAGAACCTTTAATTTACAAAAAATACATTCTTACTCACTTAAATATCAAGCTAATTATTTATTATTTTACCTAATCTAAAAGTTACGACTGTTGAATAAATCACAAATCCATTCGAATTATGCCCAAAAGCTAATCAATATAATTCCCCCTCTTAAATTAGGGATAACACTAAACACAATATTAAATGGTTTTATAGCCTAAAACTCATTAGTAATTGAATCAAATAAAAAATGAAGTGCCTTATATTGTAAATAAAAAGATAAAATTCACTACTGATATTTGTTAATTTTGAAAGTTTATTTTTTATCAGTAAATCTTATAAAACCTAAATAAATCATACTTCTTTTCCTCTTGGGGATTAAACAAATACATCGTGAAATTTTATGGAAGTATTGAGTAATGCAAAAAACAATGATAATCTCAAACATACATATTTACAAGGAAGACAAAGACAAGTAATAGAATTACTTAGCTTTTTTCAATCTTCGCAACTTGTAGGTTTGTTTGGTGAAAATGGCACTGGAAAAAGTTCTTTTGTAAAAAATGGATTGATACCAGAATTAAATAGAGGTTTTCTAGGTATGGCAGGCCGAAATTGGAAAACTAGCATCATTAGGCCCGGGATAAGTCCTTTGGAAAATCTAGCAGGAGGAATCGCAGAACTGATTCGAGATAAAGATAAATTCAAGCCCGAAGAAGAATATTTACTGACCAAAAGCCTGAAAACCAATAATGAAGCTTTACGGAGAGCTTCGCTGAATTACCTGAAAAATGATTTGGGATTCAACTCGCTACTCATTATCGATAATTTTGAAGATCTTTTTCACTTCAAGAATGTAGGAAATAATCCGCTCGACTGGGAAAACATCGTCACCAGCTTCATTCAAAACATCACCAAATGTGCGTTAAATTCAGACTCCCCTCTCTATTTCTTGATCATTTTACGCTCTGATTTTGTTACCAATATTTTCAAGTACCGCAATTTTCATGAAGTAATATCCAAATCCCAATACAGCCTTCCACAATTCCGAAAATCAGAATTTCAAGAGGTCGTCGTTTCGCAGACAATCCAAAACAAAATCTCAATCAACCATGAAACGATTGATTTGCTATACCAGCAAATCGGTAGGGATCTCAAAAATTTGAAACTTCTGAACCTTTTCTTGGAAAAGGCAGCTCCAATTGCAGAAAAGAGCGTCAAAAAAGAAATAGACTTCGAAATATTTCAGCAGGTAGATTTTTCTAAGCTCTATCAAGATAAACTAGAATCATTTTACACGAGAAGTACCCAAGGAGAACAAAAATACTTGAAAAATTATTCAAACAAATCACTGTAGGCGAAGAGGGAACAAGCCTCAGAAAGCCCATACAAATTGGTCAACTTCTACGAGTAATAGGAATTGAATTTACGGAATTGAATCCGCTTCTATCCAAACTCAAAGAAGAGTTACACTTTGCATTAGAAATCGTAAAACCCTCAAATGATCGCTTAGATTCAGAAGACGCTGCTTTCATCCCAGAAAACTCTGCAATCAATGTAAAAAATGAACAATTTATTCCCCATTGGCCGAGGCTAATCGAGTGGATCAGGCAGGAAAAAGAGTCACAAGAGATCTACAAGAGATTGAGTGAAACCGCCAAAATGTTTGACCAGGAGCTAACTGGCTATCTCAATCCTCCAGACTTGGACTACAGTCTCAAATGGTACGAAGAGACAAAACCAGATGAACTTTGGGCAAATCAATTCAATCCTCATTTCAAAAAGGTGATTGCCTACCTATTAGAAAGCAAGAGGAAATTTCAAGAGAAGATCCTTGAAAAGGAAGCAATTCAAAAAGAAAAAATCAAACGCATCCGCAAAACAGCTTTTTACTTGATTCTTGGGACGATTTTCATCATTCTCGTGATCGGTGTGTTTGCCTATGATGCAAAAAAACAGGAATCCATCGCCCAACAAGCCCGACTCAAAGCAGAAAGTGAAAAAGAAAGGGCACGAATAGAAAAAGAAAGGGCCGATTTTCTCTACATCGAAGCTCAAAGCGCCATGAAAGATGCCCAAAAGAGCGAACAAATAGCACTTATTGAAAAAAAACGGGCTGATGATGAATACATCAAAGCAAATACTCTTCAGAAAAAAGCCGAGAGTCAAAAGCAACAGATTCAAGAAGCATTCAAAAGCCTAGATAGCAAAAGTGCTGAATTAGGAAAAACAGTGGCTGAACTTCAAGTTTCCAACATTCAAAAAGAACGAGCTACCAAAGACGCGGAAAGTGCAAGGGCTTATCAAGAGTCTTTGAATAAAATCCTTTATCTCAAAAACATCATTCAAAAAAACGACCTCCAGAAAGAACAACTTGAAGAGTTGCTACCCGAGGTACAAACTGCTTATCTAACCTATCAGACTGCGAGCATTTCCTTCAAAGGCCAAGTTTTGCCCAATAATGATTTGTACCAGATTCTCATCCAGCTTCGCAAAGATCTGATCGGAGCGAAAATGCTAGAAGGAAGAACAAACGATCTCGCAGCATTGCCCAATGGACTTAGAAAAATAGCTGTATCCTCCACCGATTTCTTGCAGCAGGTGGAGATGATGGCACCTTACTCTATTCAAAATCCGCATTGGGAAACGAAAAGCCTGAATTTAGACTTACCAAAATCGTAAATGATC
This sequence comes from Daphnia sinensis, assembly GCA_013167095.2. NCBI lineage: Eukaryota > Metazoa > Arthropoda > Branchiopoda > Diplostraca > Daphniidae > Daphnia > Daphnia sinensis. Next base: position 69,587 of record WJBH02000187.1, on the reverse strand, counting down.
GAATCCGTTCTTTGGAGTTTATCAATTCTTCGGACCTGATGGTAGGAACTGTAAACGGGAAAATCTACGAATACAAGGCCAACACAGGCCAGTTGAATCCAATTGAAATCGGTACAAAATCCAATGCGATAGTAGAACAACTCATTCACACAAACGCAGGGATTTTTGCCCTTCGGGGAGGGGAAATTGTGAAAATAGACCCGAAAATGGATACAAAGTAGAGAAATTGTTTGCTATCAAGGTGTCAAGGATATTTAAATATGACAAAGACAGGCTCTTAATTTCTTCCCAAGACGCAAACCTGTTCCTATTGGACATCACCACCCTACAATGGAGACCAGTGGACACTGACTTCAAGAAAAAACAGATTTCTTCCTTGATCACTTCTGGCCAAGAACTCTTTGTAGGAATGGAAAATGGAGATGTACATAGTTGCAATAGCATCACGTTTGGAAGTGATATCAAAATCGTCACCAAATTGATTATCCCCGCACATCAATCTAGGATCACCAGTTTGGCTTATGACAACTCCACCCAGCATTTATTTACAGCTAGTCTAGATCAAAAAGCAACAATTTTTGATTTATCGCTGCGCAAACTAGGAGACAATTACCTGACAAATCATCTGCTCAGAATTGAAGGATTCAAAAAATGGATTTGGGATTTTGAATTGATCCAAAACGGTCAAGATCGGGACTTGCTCACAGTAGATGAAAATGGAGCCATCAAATACTGGCAAACTGGATCAGAAACTATTTTCAACGAGCTATTTTCAAAATAAAAGCCGCCTTTTCCTTTTTAACCAAATCATGATTTCGCTGTGAAAACTTCCAAAAAACAAACAATAAATAACGAGTAGAAAATGAAAAGAAAGGAAGTTTCAGTGGATCAATTCATCGAGAAAATATTAAGTCTTTTGGATCAAAAAGGTATTGCATTTTTGATCAAAACGGATGATTATCTTTTTGATGAGTTTTTGATTGCCAAAATTACTGAAAACACGGTATCGAGACCAGATGATCAAGTTCTCACAATCCCTAATTCCACCTCTTGCTTCGTGGAACTAAACGGGAAAACATACAGATTTTCCTATTTAGAACGATTCGATCAAGAAGTTTTGTCCAAGTTGACAAATCAAAACTTATCCAACACTACAAAAACAATTATTATCTCCCAAAACAAGTCCTACATGGATTTTTAGAACGTGAATCTGAGAGTCATTGTATTTCTTCCTGTCTATTTTTAAGCGAAGAAATTGAAGGATTTTCGCCGATTGTGCTAAGAAATTCATTAAATTTTATCTTTGGAGAGAATGTTTCGGATCGGATTGAACTGTATTTTTCTGCTTTACTAAAAAGCAAAGCCTATTCCATCGGTAAACTATATTTTTTTGCATCCACCTATCAGACACACATTCTTGAATGGGACGCGCAACAGGAAAAAATAGATTCAAAGCTCACTTCCTTGGATGTGTTTTTAAATGGCAAAGGCAATTCGTTTTTGACCAATCTACCAAAGTCAATTCCAATCGAAACTGTTGAGGCTTTTTTCAGGTCATTTATCCGAATAGATCAAAAACAGATATTCATCTCCGCACTTTCGCAGGAGCAAATCATAAAACTCAGTCAAGCTACTGAAAACCAAGTCTATCAAATCCTTGAGCTAGCCATTTCCCCTACTTATCAACTTCTAGTAGAAAAAGAAAATTGCTATACTTTCAAAATACCAGAATATCAGATCGAATGGAAAACACTCCAAACTTGGATTGAAAATGAATTGACAGCATACAACCAGTTGAAACAGCTGGAGGCGCTGGCTCAAGCGTATTTTAGGAACACGGGAACCCTACTGAGCAAGGAACAAATAGACCAAATCGTGTCTTGGAAAACAGAATCAGATATCGATTATGTATGGAAAGAAAAATACCATCTGGACGAGGATCTGATCAACAGTTACCTCCTACTCTCTCAAAACCATCTCGAAGAGTCTCTTAAAAAACAGCAAAAAAAGAGGTCTAGACTCTTAAAAAATTCTATTCGCATCAGCATTGCTGTCAGCATAGCTTTTTTGCTTTCCTCCTTCACAGCCTTGATTGCTTATCTGGAGCGAAACTCAGCATTGAAACAACAAGAACTGGCCATTCAGGCCAAAGAAGATGCTGATCAAGCAAGAGAAGTAGCCGAAATCGAACGCATGGAAGCTGTAAAAGCAAGGCAAAATGAAAGTTCAGCTTTGGCAAAAGCCGAAATAGATCGATTGCTTGCACTAGAGGCTAAAGGTCAGTCAGAAATCCAAAAAAAGAATGCGCTGAGGGCACTGGAAATGGCTCAAAAATCAGAGACCGAAGCCTCAAAAGCACGATCAACAGCAGAAAAAAACGAAAAATTGGCGATTGAAGCGCGAGAAATAGCACAGGTCAATTTCAAAACCAGCGAACGACTTCGCAACCAACAAGAAGCGAGGGCCTCTGCTTTGGAAGCATTGGCGCATTTTGCCAATGAAGATTATCCTAAAGGAATCCAACTCGCTCAAACTGCCTATATCAAAAATCTTACGAATGGGGGTTTTCCTTTGCAATCAGATATATTTTTCGCTTTGCTGTACGGCAACTTGAATTTAGAAAAAAATCAGCTCGAGGTGGATTTGGAATTTCCTGCCAAATTCATCGCACTTTCAACCAACAAAAAGCAATTGGCAGTGTACACCATCAATGGAGAAATACGTCTCTACCGTACACAACCCAATTTGGAATTGGGGAAAGTAATCAAAACTGGGTATCTCCAATCCCTGGAATTTGCCAGCGAGACTCAAATACTCATTACCAATCTAGCGGGGAATTTATCCATTTTGGATCTACCTACAGGAAGTTTTGAACTCTATACAGATCAAGTATCTGGTGCCAAATACAAATCATTATACAAGATTCCCGCCCAAGAAAATAGCTGGGTCGCCACCAATCAAACTGGAGGAGTTGCAATCCTGACTTACCAAAAAACAGATGGGTTTTTCAAAACCAAAGAGAAAAACGGAGGTAAAATTCAAGCCATGGCTTTGGAACAGGGCAAAATATCTTGGGCCGAAGGTTCAAATTTTTACTCTTCAAGCCTTGACCAAAATGACATTCCGAAACTCCTTTTTATCGCACCAAGTGAAATCAGCACCATCACTTGGTCAGAGCTCCACAGCAGCTGGATCCTAGGGCTCAAAGGAGGTCAAATCTTGGTCATCCATCCCGAACGAGCTATCAATATGGTAGAAACATTCTCCATTCATGACTCCAAAATCAGTCAAATCAAGATTATTCCATACCTCCATGATACAGAATTGATGTTCAGTACAGGCTTTGACGGGAGCATCTATATCTATGTTTTGGACAAAACCATGCCTTTTGCTACGAGTATCTCGTCGCGAATCAGCTATCCAAAGCACAAGAGTTGGATCACAGGTTTTGTGATAGACTCCGAACAAAAACTCGCCTATTCCATCAGCAACGATCGAAGTTTGAAACTTTGGCCATTGGCTATTGAAGAACTTCTTTCCAAAAATTAAGAAAGATTACTTGAATCCGAACTCATGAAAAAACTACTCCTATTCCTCTTAATTTTCGTATATTTAGGTTTTAGTGCCGCCCAAGCTCAAACTGAAAATTGCTCTAGTAACCTACTAGAAACCAGCAAAGACCGATACGAAATCGGTGATTTTGAAAGTGTGAAAAAGAACCTCGAAACCTGTGTCAAAAATCGGGGTTTTGGATCTACAGATGAATTGAACAAAGCGAGAGAATTGCTTGCTTTGACCGCTATAGTAGAAGATCTACTGGGAGACGCTCAAAATTACATTGAAGAAATCGTCAAAAGCAACAGCAAGTTTGTGCCAAGCTATCGAAACATTGTATTCAATTTGATTTTTGATCAAGTAAAAAGAGAAAACATAGGTGTAACCGTCAGCTCTGTCTCCAAAAAAGCAGAAGACCTCAACACTGCACCAGCGACCGTGAAGCTTATCAATCAGGAAGAAATCATGGATCGAGGCTACATAGATTTGATAGACTTGCTAAGTGACTTACCAGGGTTTGATATCAGCAAAATTTTCTCTGTGACGTATGCCAATGTCTATCAGATGGGTTTCAGACAAGAAAATACCGAACGAACTCTGTTTATGATAGATGGAGTCGAAGAGAATGACCTTTGGCTCAACTGGGCATATATCTCTCGTCAATATCCCATTTCCAACATCAAAGCAGTGGAAATACTTTACGGCCCTTCTTCTACAATGTATGGCCCCAGAGCGTTTATGGGAGCTATCAATGTGATCACCTACTCTCCCAAAGAATTGCCAAAAGACTCATTGACCAAATCTGAAGGTCCCGACGAGAAAGAAAAAAACTTCTACCTCTATGGCAATACACAGGCAGGCGATCTCCAAACAAAATCGGCTGATCTCACTTTAGGTTTGAGAGGAAAATCAGCCGCTTTGCAAATCACGGGCCGATATTATGGCTCGGCGGAGCACAATCTTTCGGGAACAGAATTTTACAATTACGCACCGACAGATATCGACCATCTCCAATATGGCCACATGAATCTCTCGACCAAAATCGGAACTTATGGACTTGATCAGTATTTATCAAAATTCAATCTGCCCCAATCTCATCCCTACTATCAAGTCACCAAAAATGCGGCAGGAAATGTAGAGTCAATCAAGCTCACCCAAGAAGGTATCGATCGAGCTCGCGAACTAGATCGAGCTGCATACGCTGCAAAGGTTAATGGGCATCCCATCGGATTTTCAAACCATACGGAAGACTATTTCATCGGAGCCAAAGTCACAGTCGAAAATTTTCTGTTTGGAATAAGGCATTGGAAACGAACAGAAGGATTTAATTTTTACCAAGACATAGACGTAGCTGGCTCCAAAAATGGATCCGTTGGTCACCTGAAAATACGACTATTTACGCCCAATACGATCGAGAGATAAATGAGAAAATCAGCATTTCAAACCTCTCCAACTTTGCGCTGCATAGACTGGGAGACGAGTCCAATCGTGTCAATTTCATTGCTTTTGGTGATCCTAGAGCCAATCTTCACCTCGCACACCTGCTCAACCCGACGGAGCTGATCCAAAGTCTCAAGTCCACCCGAGCAAGCAACAACACCTACGGAACAGAAACCCAAGAATTACTTTCTTATTCCATGATGAAAAATGGATGGCGAAATAGATATTACTACTATGAAGCACAGCAGTTCAGAAACGAAGCGCGCTTTTTTTACGATGGAAAAAAAATCAAATTGTCAGTGGGAATTGATTTCAGAAACACGCTTACACAAGGAGATTACCTGATCTACATGGATTTCAATACTGATGCCGAAACCCCTCAAGCATACAAAGATCAACAAGCTGAAGTAGCCCTCGCTAAAGAAAAAGGCATTGTAGAAAATCAACTCGAAGGAAGCAATATGTTTTCGATTCTTGACATTGGGTTTTTCAACCAAGCTACGCTCAAGCTAGGAGAGAAATTTACGCTAAGTGGGGAAATAGAATTGATTACAACCAAATCAGAAAATCAGGAGGATATGGCGTCGCCATCAGTCCAAGACTTTCGGCGATCTTCAACACCAAAAGCACTACATTCAAACTCAACTATTCCAAGGGACTTCAAAATGTCTCCCAATGGACCAAATACTCCACTGGAGGTGGAAGACTTCCCAATTCCAATCTACAAACTGAATCTATCGACTTTGTAAATCTTGAATATCTGGGGCGCATAGCCAATGGAGCTATCGGTTGGGAAGTCAATGCTTTTGGTTATCTGATCAATGATGCTGTAGCCTCAGGTGTCATACAAGGAATAAGAAAAAATTACAACGCTGGTGAATATAGAAACATTGGACTTATGTCTGGTTTTCATTTCACATCCGCATCAAAAAATTGGAATGTACAAGCAAATCATACTTTCTACCTCCCAGAATTGATCAGCTCCACACTCGTGGAACTTACAGAGCCCTTGCGCTTGGGTGACATCGCAAGCCACCGAATCAATCTCTCTATCACACGAAAAATAAACTAGGAGCATTGAACAATGTCATCAATCTCCGAGGAAATTACGTGAGCGAACGACCAATCGGCCCTGGAACCACCCAAAATCTAAATCCAGGAGTAAACGGCACAGGTGTAATTCCACAATATCTCCTGGTAAATGCCAATGTTGGATTTAAACATCGTGCTTTGCCATTTTTAAGATTGGACGTCAGTGTAGAAAATCTGCTCAACAAGAACATTTTGGACAACAACAATCCTCAATATTTTCACCCAGGACCTAGAGAAGCATCAGGCGGTTTCAATCTGCCAAATGATATACCCGGAATAAGCTATGCTGATCGAAATGTGCCGTATATCCCACAAAGGCCAAGGTTTTTCATGGTCAGATTGAGCTATCTACTCTAAATAAGCGAGCATGCCAAAATCAAAGAGTTTTTATATTCTGATCTGGATGATATTGCTATCACTAGCATTGGGAATATTTATTTCTTATTTTTTTGTTTTTGTAAATACGCTATTTATCAGTCAAGTAGGCACATCTCAATTGCCCTTGGCGTATGTGTTTTCGGGAATTGGTGGCACTTTGATCACTTACCTTTTCAACAGTGCTGAGAAAAAATGGGGATTTGCCAAGTCTTCTTCCTTGTTTTCTCTATTTTTTGCGCTGGTCTTGTTTGTAATCTGGTATCTATTCTTGAGGGGGGTTTACCTGTATCAATTGATCTTTTTTTCTTATGCTTGGTTTTGGGTTTCCATCAATTTCACTGGTTTGGTATTTTGGAAGCTTCCAAGCAATATTTTTGATTTGAGCGAAAACAAAAAATACAATGGAATCATCAGTTCGGGAGAAGTCATCTCTGCAATCATAGCCTATTTATCAGTTCCGCTGCTGTTGACTTTAGATTTTTTTACACGAGACAAACTTCTTTTGATTTCATTCTTTGGGATTTCTGCCTTTTCAATCATTTTCTTGATCCTAGGCAAGCACATCAAAACCAAAGCAATTGCGCCTGCTCATAATCAGCCAAGCCTCAATCCTCCTTCCAATTCGATTATACACGAGCGGTATTTTCAACTCTTGTTTTTGTCTATTTTTTTGGCTGTTATCGTACAGCTATTGATTGACTTTAGCCTCATGGAGGTTTCAGCAAAGCAACTCACAAATCCTACTGAACTTGCCCAATATTTCGCTTTTCTCTATGGAGGAATGCGTCTTATGGAACTTCTCATGAAGACTTTTGTCTCGAAATACATCGTCAAAGAATATGGAGTATTGATCAGTCTTACCTCCATAATTGTGGCGCTGGCATTGATCTCTATAATTGGGATTTCATCAATTTTGGTTGGGTACTTTGGTTTGATTTTGATCGTCGCATCACTCAGCAAGGTTTTTGAAAGATCCCTTTACCGCTCGATACATGCGCCCACGATCAATATCCTTTACCAGGCCTATCCTGCTACCAAAGGGCTTTGACCCAAAATTATGCAGATGGATTTGGGAAAACCTTCGGGCAATTGATTGCCGCACTCCTTATTTTCGGCATCGCCACTGTAGAAACTTTCGAATCACGGGTTTTCATCGTTTTAGGTAGTGTATTGATTATTCTCTTGGTTTGGTTCATCGTATCCAAAAAACTAATCATTCAATATAAAATCGAGCTTTCTTCTATTTTGAAAGTTTTAGAAAATCGTAAAAACACTAAGACTAATACCTCCTCGAACAAGCCCACACGCCAGGTCAAAAATGACATTGATCAAAAAAATCATGAAGCAAAATTAGCATACAACTATCAAACTGAACCCATATCCGTCCGAGAACAAGCCGAAACAATCAATTGGTTTTTGGACTTGGAATCTAATCCCAAGTCAATATCAGAAACAGAGCTAATAGAAAAAACAGAAATCTTCCTAGCTACTATCCAGTCTTTTGATGCGAATGAACTGAAACACCTACAACATCAATTGGCTTCGACTAGCAAAAAAAATAGCAAACTTTTTGAATTACTTCAACTTTTGATCGTGACAGCTGCCACGATGAAAACAGCAAGTTTCAATTTTCATCAAACAACTGCCCGAATCAGATCCCTTGATTTTCTTTCGAGCGCATTGATCCAAAATTTTGCAAATATGACTGTCAGGGACCTGAGTTACCGTGATTTTGATTACCTCCTAGAAGAGCGAATTCAAAAATACACGTATTTTTTGGCAAGCTATCGAGATATCAGGCAGTCAAACACTGAACTTTCGCAGATCATCTTATCAGAGACAAAAAGCGTCAAGCACGATATCTTATATTGTCTGCACTTCAAATATGACTCAGAGACTTTGAATCAAATCTTACTCATGCTCAATCAAGAAGAAAAGACTCAGGAACTAATTGCACTTGAATTATTGGAATTGGTTCTAGAAGAGCAAGATAAAAAATGGATTCTACCGATTTTCAGAGAGGTAAATCTGGAAAATATCTTAAGTAAACTCGAGGGTGAATTTCCGCAGATACAGATGGGAAAAGAAAAGAGACTGGTCGCAATCCTTGGAAACAACACCCTGGATATCCCGCTTCTTATCAAATCACAGGCTTTAATCGAGCTTTTCAATGAATTCCAAGAACCTATTTACCAGCGCCTCACCAATACACTAGCCAAAAACGGTCAAGGTCTTGTCCAACTTACTGCTGAAAAATTGATTGAGCTCAAAAAAACAAGCCCCGATGAGAAAATAACGAGTTTTGAGGAAGTAAAAATTGAATCAAAATCACTGCGAATAGAAGAATCTCATACTGAAGAGGAATGCACACTTGCTTATGCCTATTGGATCAGAGATCTGAATAGAAATCCTGAAGATTCACATGCTATCCCATTGCTATCTAAAACTTTGTATCAAGTGGTGTTTCCAATGGAAAGATTGAATTGAGTCAAACAACTTTCTAACTGACCATTTTTTGTAAGACATCAAGGAGCTCCACTTTCTGGTGCAGGATTCAGTTTTTTCATCAAGAAGAAAAACAACAATCGAAACACATACAGTCCTATCATAGATACAAACCATGCCATTATCGAAAGCTGGATTAGAAAAACCTCCTCAATCTGAGATACTTGAGCCGAAGAAGACCTCAAGTCTAGACCAAAAAGCAAGAAAGTGCTCAGCCAAACAGCGAGATAGGCGAATAAAATAAATACAGTGATTTCTTTGACAATCTTATCCATGCTGCGATTAAGGTTTATTGGATTTGATCAATCCACCATATTTTTGGATGAAATAGGTAGCAGCCGCACCTAAGATAAAAATCAGAATCAGCATCCAATTATTACCTTCCAAAAGGTCGAAAAAGGCAAAGATCAGCAAGAAAATAAATAGACAAACTGCAAGAAAAATGATTCGATACAGCTGATGGGCAAGAATTGATTCTCTAAATCTCCAATCAGAAAATGCATAAGCAAGTGTAAAAAACAAGACAATCGTCATGATGGAGAAGGTCACTACAAAAAGCTTTTCATACTTGTGCAGAAACAAGGCTACTTGAATCGGATAACCATCAATTTCTGCAATGGGATCTTTGACAAAGACCTCGTCTCCAGCAAACTTTTCTCCAACAACTTGCCATATTTCATCCATTCCTGCATCGTATCCCAATGCCCAAAGCCCTATTCCTTTAAACTTACGAAAAAGCGCTAAATCCATTTTTTTGGACAAAGTATTGCTGTCATCATACCAACAATCTATCGAAGAACCATCAGGAAACTCCAAAAAGAAATAATTGGTCATCATGATTTCATCTAGCACGGAATTCATGATGTAGCTGCTATCCGCTGATTCATAAACTCTTTTCACTTCAGAAAGTGTAATCTTTTTTTCAAATTCAGAAGAATAATATCCCTCATTACCTTCCCACGCACCTCCCCATTGAGCACCATAAAGAGGCAAAGCCAAAATTGATTTTTCGGGATTCAAACCCATAGCAAGATATTCTCTGAGTGTTCGATCCAAACTGTATCCATCAGGATTTGCATTTCTGAGCGGAGCAATTACGGGAGTCGTACCATCGACTTCGTGGTAGTCAAGTCCTTTGACGATGAATAAGTCCACCAATTCATCTAATTCTAACAAATCCGAAGGGAAAGATTCTGGGATTGTAGGAATCACCACTGAGATGAACATTTTTTTGGAAATGAATCTGTAATCGAGATTATTTCGAATGAAATTGACAAAATTCATAAAATCACGCCCACTTTGCTCTCCCATTCCAGAAAACTCAATTTCGACTCCATCAGCATTTCTTTCCTTCAACAACACAGCTAAAGAATCTATCGTCACATTCCAAAGAGATTCATTTTGCAAAAACTCAACTTGATTTTCTTCACCTTCTAAGGCGATATTTAGCAAAGTTTTGGTGTTGTATTTAGCGGCTGTATCCAACAAATCCGTCTCTCTCCATTGTTTGATTTGAGCTGGATTGAGATAGCTTCCCGACTGAGGATCAATTTTATAGGTAAAAAAGGAAATAGTAGAAATGAGGTTGAAATCATACGATTTCCACACATCTCCCATCCAGTAAGGATACCAAGTATAGACTTCAACATCTTCACGCAGGATCTTTTGCCCAAATCCTTCTCTTTTATACGACATTTTGAGAGAATCGAACTCCAAGGATTGAAGGTAATCCACTGTATTATTCCCGTTGATGGCATCGTAGAGGAAGTTATACTCTTGGATGAAAGTTTTTTGCTTGAGTGGTGCAAATTTATTGACAGTCGTGTCTATTTTTTCGGTCGGAACAGTCATCCCCAGAGCTACAGCTACCTCAGACGTGTTTTTTTCAAGATAACGCATCTCAGAGGAGATTCTTCTGGTGCTAGATTTGAGCTTGGAATACTCATTGTTTCGGCAAGACAAGAAGCTGAAAGCCAATAATATAAACACGAAAACACTTCTCCAATTGATCTGATTCATATCAATGACAATCTTATTATTTTTTCAAATTCCTGAACTTCCACTTGCTGCATCACCCTGAAACTATCTACAAAAAGAGCAATTACTTGAAGCCCCAACTCCTGGTCATAAAGCGAGGATTTATTTGCTACACGCACGGTAAATTTATTGAAGGGAAAACCCTTTTTGATTGCAAAAAAAGCATAGTTCCTTTTGCTATTGGGACTGAGTTGCCAGCCATTTCCCTGCTTATCAAGGCCATTGATCCAGTGATGTGTATGAGCTTGATCGTAAACAGAAAAATCAATTTCTTTGAGTCTAAACTCGGGAAGATAAGTGTAAGATTTGCCAACCAATTCTTTCCAAGCAAAATCCTGCATTCCATCTTCTCGAATCGTTTCGCGACGCTGAAATTCTAATTTTTGCTTTTGATCAAGAGGATACAGAAAAACCGCAAACCCCAAAAGTTCTTTGTCTTGCGCTAACTCAATTTGTCTTTGAAAAATAGAGATCCCTTTGAGGTTCAAACTATGCGAAACAAGCACCGAATCATCCAAGAGCGTGCTAAAAAGTGTGTCCTTGAGCAACACGTTTTCTTCGATTTCATACGATTTGGCAAGTTTTTCTTCCTGCAACTTTATTTTTAGCTTTCTAGGAAGAACTTCCACATCTAGGTTTCCTTGAAGTCTTAAAAGGCCAAAATTTCTAAAAACAAGATCAACCTTCCCCGATTTGGAGGCCTCAAAGTCAAGCGCAAATTCACCTTTCCTTTTCAAGGATAACTCATCCGCTATTTTGACATTGTTGAAGAGAACTTCTACATACATGCCAATTCCTCCGCCCTTTTTGACATCAAATTTTAAAAAAAATCTATCCCCTTCATTGACCTCAAATGTAAACTTGGCAAGCTTATCTTTGGCTGCCAAATCCACTGTTTGAGACATGATTTTCTCGGCTACAGGTGTGTCAATCATAAAATCCGAAAACTCACTCAAATAGGATATGGGAAAGGTTATTTCCTTTTCCGTATTCAATAATTTGTAGAGACTATCCTTTTGGGCTAGTCTAGTTGGTGAAAAATCAGAACTGGTATTTTGAAGACCTAGACTTGCCACGATGAAATAAGCAAAGTCTCTTTCTGAATCGAAAACCCGAGAATCGACACTATCCTGAAATCCAACTTGCTCAGGCGAAAGATTAATCTCCTTTGCTTTAGCAAAAAATACCGACGCATAAAACAAAAGCATCCCCATTAAAATCGGGAAAGGTCTGAAGAAGAAATTCATTTATTCAGTTGTTTGGATAGTTCTTGTCTGAGATCCTGGTATAGTTCTTTTACCATTTTTTGTTTTTGAAATTGCGATTCTTTCTTCATCAAGCTTGTTTCTTGAAGTTTATATTCTTCTTCCTGGACGACTCTTTTTCCGGATTGGTAAAAATTCTTGACGTAATTAGCTTTGAAGTTATTTTCCTCTAGAGCTAAAAGCTCATCATAAGGGCCTTTTGCGGTGGCTAATTTTGTCAAGACAGGTGCTATTTCTATCAGCAAAATCAAAAAGTCACCGTCCAGGTTTCCCAACCTCCTAGGCCATTCAGGGCTTTTATTCTTGCCAGAAGTCCATAAGAAAAATTTGATTTTAGGGTTTCTTTCTCGTCTTCAAAATTTTGAGTGTAAATTTTTTTATTTTGTTCTATCAAAATCAAAGCAGCTCCAATTGATGCTTCTTTGGATTGATACTCTTGATTGAAGTCATCATACTTTATTTTCTTTCTTGTGCATTCCTTTCCATCTCCAGCTTTGCCCGTGCCGCAGGTACCATCACACTCACATCTGTATTCTTCATAATATTTTTCTTTCAGTTCGAAGTATCCACGCAATTCTTGATTTAGCTGTTTTTTTTCGGTGTCTGCATTCAGGATTTTCTGTTGATAATCATTTTCAAGAATAGAAACATTCTCTTTGAGCTCTACATAAAGCACTTGGTCTATTTCTGACTTGAAGATTTGCAGTTCGAGTGGCTTCGCAATGACCAAAGCGATCGCAATAGATAAGACAAGACGTGGGCTGATTTGGAGAAATTCCAGGAAAAAATTTCCTTTTTTGCGCAAAGTGGAAATGATATACCTATCAAGATTAAACAAGATCAATCCCCAAAAGAAAGACAAAAAGAAAACAGTCACCGAACTTTGAAAAATCAGGCTAAATGCAAAATGAGAGGAAACCATTGCAAGAATTGCTGTAAAAAGCACTGAAGCTCCTATACTGGTATGCTTAATTGCTTCTGTTTCAGGGCATTTTTGAAGTACTTTTTTACTTACTCCCGAGCAGAACAACAGGAAATTAGACAGGTTCATTTTTTTTCTAATTTTTTAAAGCATTTGCAAACCTTTTTACCCACTGAAGAAATTTCCCTGAGGAAATAGACTCTTCATCCATTTTAGAGTTTGACATCTGTTCCCGCTCTGGATTTGGGAGACTAGCAAAATCTCCTTGTTCTACAAATGGATAAATTTTCAATTGCTTTCTGAAAGTCCCATTGAAAAGAACGAGCTCAAAATCGAATTGCCTGTTTTCTACACAGATAAAATTGTGAAAGCCAACATTTTTCAATTGCCCAAGAACTGTTTCTTTCAGGTTAGCGGCAGCAGTACAATTCCACTCCACTCTCAATAAATCTCCCTGATAGACCGCATAACTTTGCTCCCCCTCAGAGATCGGCTCGATCTTCACATAAGCGTTCAATTCTCTATTGAAAACTGAGAGTACCAATTCGAATTGCTCTTCTTCCAGACATCTAATGAAAATAGACAGTGTGTTTTTACTTTTCGTATTTCTGGAAGTAATTGTAAACAATGTGTCATTTTCGATGATGAAAACCTCCTTACCGATGGCATCTACTTCGATATTGCCAGGATTTAGCCGGACTGAATTGGCATTTTCCACACTCCATTTCAGTTCAACCTGCTGACCTTTGGCTACAAAATATTTGGAAGCCGAAAACTTCATTTTGATTTCTTGCGCAAATGATTGGACAGGCTGACTTTTGTCCATTATCCTTTGAAAATCACTGTGCTTTTGCATAATCAACTGAAAAACCCCCTCTTCCAATTCATGTAGCTTATTGCTCATCAACACTTTATTGTCAAAAACCCCAAACTGTTCGAGTTCTTGCTGTATGATCGCCTCTTCAAACAAGCCAACACTAGCACCGCCTTGAACGATCCTGTGCAGTAAGTTTGCGATTTCAAGCGTTCTAAAACCTTTGGGCAAAAAAACGACGAGCTCAATATATTTATCACTCATTTGAGCTTTGAGGAGATCATTTCCAAGTCCCAAAAAAGCTTCTCCATCCACCAAAAGCTGGGCTTTGTGTGTAAAGTTTTTTAGTTGCTTTTTGAGCTCTAGATTCAGATCATCTGGCCAATAACTATAATCAAACATAAGTTTTTATTCTTTTACGGATTTCCCCTCTTTGGACATTTCTCTAATCAGACCTGCCTCCAAATCGAGGGATTGAATGGTTTCTCGTTGGTTCTTTTTTGCGTTTAGCCACGCAAACTGGATCGCATTGCTAATGGCAGCGCCAGATACTTCATACTTTTCGGCCAGACGTTGGAGATTTATGTCTGGCGCCATGTTGATATTCCTGAGAGCATTTTCCCATAAGCGCTCACGCTCTTGAATCGTGGGAAGATTGAAGTACAAAATGGACTGAAATCTTCGCACAAAAGCCCTGTCGATATTGGGCCGCAGGTTGGTTGCCAAAATGACCAAACCTTCAAATTCCTCTAGGCGCTGCAGAAGATACGAGGTGCCTTGATTGGCATATTTATCTTTCGAATCCGTAATCTCCGTTCGTTTTGAAAACAAAGAATCAGCCTCATCAAAAAATAGAATCCAATCTTTATTTTCGGCCATATCGAGCAGTCTAGAAAGATTTTTTTCTGTCTCACCGATGTACTTGGATACGATCTGAGAAAGATCTATTCGATAAACAGGCTGCGAAGTCAATTTTCCTAAAAGAGCAACTGTCAAGGATTTCCCTGTTCCGGGAGGCCCATAAAATAGAGCTCGATATCCAGATCTGAAATTTCGACGAAGGGATTCATTGTTTTGAATTTCGCCACGAAATTGAATCCAAGCCAAAATATGCGCCAGTTCGTCTTTCAATTGCTTGCTAATGATCAAATCCTCCATCGTCAGCCTCGTAGTCAATTCTTTGGCTGGAAACTCAACCGAAAACTTGGGCTTGATCTGATGGCCAGATATCAAATGCCGAAAAAAATCTTCGTTGATCACCAATCTACTGGACCAAAAAGAAGACATGTCTGGGTCTTTTTTGAGATGTAAAACCTGATTTCTGGCAAAAAAATGATCTTCTGCAAAAACCTTAAGCAATTCCATTCTTTTCAATATATCTGTTCCATTCAATACAAAATTCACCGTCTCTGCTGTCGGAATAAAACCTCTATGTGAAGGAATTTCTACACCTCCAAACTCAGAAAATGGTCTTCCTATTGAACTATTTTGGATAAAAAAACAATCATAAATCTGCGGGCTCAGCAGCGGAACCATACTCATCACCAAAACCACTCGCTCTACAAATCCAGTTGATGAGTCAAGATAAATTGACTGTATGGCGCAAGCTCATTGGTTGGAATCGGAGCAGGCAGAAGTAATATAGCTTCTTCTTCTGGATCAAAATACTGCTTCATCCTTGCTTCTATCAAGGATTTCAACCAATCCAAATCGGCAAGTATAGGCCGAATCATTTCAAGATTGACACTAGTTTTCATCTCCATTGCACATTGATTCTTGTATTCATCCAACTCAAATTAATCATCGAAATATTCCAAGTAAGTGTATCCAGCAGGACATCATACGCTTTATTTTCAATGATCAATTCCCATCTATTTTCTTTTCGATAGAGCATCCCATCTCTTCTTACAAATGTCTCGCGAAATGTTTCCAGCCTTGTTCCTCGCATTTTCTCCCAGTTGTAAATAGTTCCAAGAATCATTTATTACACAGTTCTTCTTCCTCGTCTGTCAACTCGATTTTGGTTCCGACTGGAAAATCAGGAGCAGCACCGCAGAGAATTTTGTTGAGCGTAAGATCCCATTCTTCAAACTGCGTACTCCCTGTAGCGATATATTGAAGTAGCTGAATGGCTCTTTCTCGGATCTCTTCACCTTTCATTCCTTCTCGACCTATCATCCCTAGCGCATTGAAAAACCTCCCATAAAATGGCCAAAACAAAACCAAGCCAGCATTAGCGATGCTCACTCCCTCCCCATAATCGACAGGTTCGAGTTCAATTGGAATAATTTTCTTTTCTTCTTTTTCTTCCTCTGTGGATTCTTCTTCTAGTATTTTTTTGAGTTTTGAACTGGAATTTTTGAGCATTACAAAAAGTGATGGCAATTTTTTATTTGTCTCAAAAATCTCTACAAGCAACTCAGGATCAATCCAATCTATCCATTTTTCGAGAAGACCAAGTAAAATCTCAAGCGGATTTTTGACATTAACCGAACTCCTTGCCCACTTGGAAGCTATCCACCCCAATCGATCTGTTTTTTGAGTGATTCGAAGATCCTCCAAGAAATTAAGGCGTGCTTTGCTTCGCAAAAAATCGGTAAACTCCACAATGTCCTTTGACAGTTTGGGATGAATCAAATCCAAAAACCAAGTCTCATCGAGATAAGGAGCTAATTTCTGAAAATGCTGCCTTCCACGCTCCGATTGAAGATTGGCATGAATGAGAATTCTTATTTTTTTTAAATCCTCACTTTTCAAATCCACTAGTTGCTTTGCAAATTGCTCCAACCCCAAAATTCCTTTTGGCAAAATCCCTGATTCCAAAAAGAATTGAAGAACTTCAAAAGGACTCAAAATCATGGCACTCGAAGTTTCCGTACCAAAAAAAGTTGGATATGCTTGATACAAGGATTTCAATTCCTCTGGAATCTTGTCCATCACAACTCTAAATGCTTTTTGTGCTTCCTCAAAACCATAGAAACCCTTCAAAAAAAGGATTATTCGCTGATTTTCAATATAATAAGAATGATAAAAAATCTTGTGAAACAAAGCCATAAACTGGGATTGAACCAAGACATTTGCCTGATCAAAAAACTCCTTGATCCAAGTCAAAATGAACTTTTTACTTTTAAAAGTTTTGAAATGAGGATCTTTCCCCGCTGTGAAATAGGAATAAATCTCGTTTGCAGATTTGATCTCAATCAATTCAAGATATCGCTCTGAATGAATTTGATAAGCAAATAGCTCATTCAAAGGAGTTGACTTTATCTTGCTTATAATCAGTGGAATGAGGTCTTCAAACGCTTTTTTATTTGCAAAATATTCTCTCCCTTCGCTCAAAAAAACTTGGAAGCTCGTTTCCTGCCAATCCGCCTTTTCCTCATTTCTTGCAAATTTGCGGTTGATGTCTTCCCAGCTTTCTTTCCAAGATGCCATTTCCACTTTTCCGAGATTTTGAGGTGAACCCCATGGAATCCCCGAGACCAAGGTTGGCATGAAAGACAATCTGGATAAAAACAGCCTCAACTCAGGTAAGTCCAAATTTAAATTGGAGATAATCGCAGGCACAAGTTGAGCCTTGAGTCCAAAAACTGTAGATATTGCGTCCATGTTTTTCAAGAAATACAGCTTCAAAATCATTTGAAGGTATTTTTTGGACTGAAAATGAGTTGCAAACTTCACCCAATCCTCCAGGTATTCTTGATGAATCGGATTCAACAACTTTACTTCAAAAAGATAATTAACAAGGTTTGAATACTCCTTGAAAGAAAGTTTATTGGGATAATAAATAAGTTGAATAGGGTTTTTTCCCTCCAAAAAACTCAGCGTAGATTTTTTATTAGTGAGGGATTTTTCTTCAAGATTTGGCTTAGCACCAAATTGCGCAAGCTGCTCAAAAAACAAAATTGATTTTTTTTCATCAAACTCGACCAACTCCAAAAACAATTTCCAGTCAGTATCCGCCACCAACTTTTCAAGGTTCACCAAATCCTCCTCAATCATAACTTGCAAAACACGAGTATACAATTCAACCTGAGTAGTTCGTTGTGATAAATCAAAAATCAGTACTTCAATCCAGCGCTTGTAGAAATTTGTTATTTGTGTTTTGTCTTTTATCCTAAAAAATGAAAGTACCGTTTCTAGCCCTTTGAAAACCGAGTTGAGACCTTTGCTTTTTTGGGTTTCTAGAATCAAATATTTCAATGTGTCTTCGTCTAGCAATCCCAAAAACCGCAGCAATAAAAATGGAGAATCAACTTTGTTGAGAATTGAACCCAGCATTTTCTTGTTGGCTTTGACGAGCTTCTGAATATATGATTTAAAATCGGCTACCTGCTGACCCTCAAATGAATGCCCAACGGGAAAATCAAACTCAAAAAGAATTCGTTCTAAAACCTGAATAGAAGAGGTGTTTTTGATTTTTTTGCTTCCCAAGGCCTCCACATAAGACAAGAAATCAAAATTCGAAAGCAGGCCTAATTGGCTGACAGGAAGAGATGAATCCTGGAGCGTATCTGATAAAATCGTGGATGATTTGAATTCAGAAAAATCCACCCAAAACTTATTGGCCAATTGGTCTTTGAGCACAGCGCGCTGCATGACCATGTTGACCAGCGCTTCGAAAGAAAATACCGAAGAATCAAAAATCTCTGCCCATACAGTTTTTTCGATGAAATCAACTAGGTAATTATTTTTTAACTTAAGCCACTTGGTTTTTTCGAAGTAATCTTTCAACATTCCAATGGTGATTTGCCAGGAACTGATCGAGCTCTTGTTGATGAATTGGAGGAGATCTTTTTTGAGCCAAGGAGGAGCTTGATTCAGGACATAATCCCGCAATTCTTTATTGAATTGATGCTTTTTGAGCAAGTTGAAAAACTCATTTTCATACTTGGAAGTCAAGAGCTGATAGAGGATTTTGTCGCCAAATTTCTTGGCATCTGGAAAAATCCGAAGCACAGCTTCCTTGCCCAATATTTCCACTATCCGAAAAAATGCATGAACGAATTTGCTCGAATTATCATCAAAAATACTTTCTTGATTCATGTTGAGAGCACTTTTTATTTGTCCTTGAGCAGTTGAAGGAGCTTCTTTTTTAGGATTAGACAAACTCAATTCGATTGAGCGATTGTCACTGAGTTCAAAAAACTCTTTTGTTCTCTGTTGCAATCGAGCCAAGGTTAAATCCTTTTTGGGAAAATGCAGCAATAGGTGAAAAAACCAATTGTAAATCCTCTTACTTCTGGATTGCAGCTTATTCAGAACCAGCCATTCATCAAGCCACTGAAAATAACTTTCTACCACCGAAAAAATCCCGGGATGAATCAAGTTAACAATCCGTTTAAAATCTAATTTTTCAATTTGATTTGCGATGTCCAATCCTAGCAGAATCTCCTTGATTGTACTGCGTGTTATGTGTTTTTGGTTGGCATGAAGTGTTTCGATCAATCGCTTGAGATCTGGCTTTTTTTGAGCAAAAACTCCGGTGAATTGGTATTTTTTTTTATAAAAATTAAAGGCCTTGGAGGGTAAATGAATCGTTTGGTTTTTATGTTTTTGAACCAAAACAAAAAGGATCAATTGATGAGGTTCAATCGCAAACTTTGAAGCAAACTCTTCCCATATTTGAATTAAATCAGAAGTTTTTTCGAGGGAAATGGTTTCTAATTTTGATTTCAACCATTCTTTTATTTGAGACTTTTGAAATCCTTGAGGCTCTTTCGCAAAACTCCAAAATAGGTTAGCTACGAATTCCAAACTTTGAAAATCCTGCGAATCTGGCATTTCTTGAGGTACCTTGGCAGCAAAGAGCATGCGCTCTCTCGCAATATTTCTTTTGTTTTTGAGAATATCTTTGGCGTAAATAGAAGCTAAAATCTCATAGAATTTGAAGTTCCTGTATTTTTTTGATCCAAAAGAAAGGGACTTTATTGTAAAAAATAGAAGGTCTTTGTACCGCACTCCAAATTTCCTCGCAGTCTGTCTAAACAGCAGTCTTAAGTAATTTTCATCGTTGATGGAAGTCAATTTTTGATTCAAAAAAAGCTCAAATGTAATTTCATTGATGGATTTTTTGACATTGATAAAAGTTTGATTGATAGGCTTGTACTCCTCTTGAACTTGCTGAAACACGTCGATCACCCATTCCAATAACTTCCGTTTGGAGGGAGCCACTAGCGCAAAGAATCGGTTGATCAATTCCTGAGAAATCGTTTCCAAAAACCTTTTTTTGACAACATTACTCCGGCCCAAAGACATGAGCAATTCGACAACCTCCACCAGATATTTAGAAATCAAAAATTCGAACAAATTGTTAATGTTCTGATATTTATACGAATAGGAGTTTTTGCCCGGCTTTTGATAGCCATTTTGCAAGTAATATTGAAACCCTTGGAGTAGCTCAAAATCCTTTTCGAAGCCTCGTCTCTCTTGATTTATCAGAGAGATTTTGAGATCCAAATCGTTATTTTTAATCTTTCTTGTTTTATTATTTTGCCATTTTCCCATTGCATCATCCAGCACGAGATCTGGATGATTTTCCTGAATTGCTTCGAGGATGGCAAGCTCCAATTTCCAAGGCTGATCGATCCTATTTGGAGTAAGAAAAAGATGCAAAACTATTTCTTTGAATGCCGACGAAATTTTAGATTGATTCCAGTGTCTGTATTTACGCTTGAACAATTCTTTGACAGAGTAAATCGAATCTTTATACGCGGCTCGATCCAAATCTTTGTCATAAGTAAGCACGTTGATGAGTAAATCTTCAGAGATATTTTCTAAGATTCTTCTCCGATAAAGTGGTCTCCTGATAAAGAATCTGATGTTTTGAGTGAATTTCTTGGGTTTGAGAGAAAAAGCCCGCTGGGCAAAATCCTCAAAATTTCTGACTTGGTTCACTAGCCACCAAGGTCTTGCACCCTGAGTGATAAAAAAATTGAAGATCGAAAATGACAATTCCTCTTCTGAGATTTTGGTCGAATGATTGGTGAGAAGCTGTTTTTTTATTTCATTGAGAAATTGGATTTTGAATCGATCCACCATGCATTTTTGAAATTACTCAAATCCAAAACTCCAAGATCAAGCACCAACCTATCAATTATAAAAACCTGCTTATCCAACTTAAGATCTTGCAAACAGCTTTCTATGATACTTTCGAATTGATTGGTGACGATATCAGGAATTTCTTTGGCCACCTGGTCAAAATGCGCTTCATGATCTATCTCAATCTGAAACTCCATTTTCTGCACTAGATTATCTCTCATGACCTTCATCAATCCTAAGACATTTTTTCTAATCCATTCAGCATTTGAATGAGTTGTAGCGATAAAATATCAGTTTTTTTGAGGTCCGAATTGTCTTGATTTTTAAGGAATAACCATTGATAGTAAAGCGATTCAAACCGAGAAATCTGCTCCAGATTGAGAAAGTATAGGTTGACAGCGTGATGAGCCATCATGTTTTCGGAGATCAGATTTTTGATGAATTTGACAAAATCAGCTTTTTGGAACCGGCTAGGCCAATCTGGAAAAACAAAACTCAAGGTGTCCGAAAACTGAAAATTGGCAGGAAATCCTTGTCCTGTACCACCTGAATGATTGACTTCCAAAACAGTTTCGAGTTCAAATTCTTGTTTGGAAATCTTTTGAAATAACTCAATAGCAGCTTCTATGCTTTTTTTGGCCCCGGGTTTGGAGCTGAATTCTTTGGTGATTTTGGCAAGTGGTTCATGCTCTAGGTTGTAAATAAAAACCTCGTACAGACCCGTTCCTTCAATCTCAGATATGCTGTAATTTTCGAAATCAATCCCGTACCCAACAAGATCTTCTCCTAGAGATTTTTGCTGATTCAAATCTCCCGGAAACAAGCCTTCGATAAAAATCTCACCTTCACTGTCCAAAAAAGAAAAAAGATAAGAAACCGACTCCAGTGGTCTGAGCAAAATATGCTCAATCATGTGAAATCCTTCAGATTCTTGGTCCAAAGTCCCGAATTTTTGCATAAGCCTGCTCCTCACCCCCATGCATTCTTCTTCATTATCAGATTCAAAAAGCACAAATGGATGCGGAACATTCCGTTGCTGGATCACCAAATAATGCTTTTTTTTATTCGATGTGCTGATGCAATCGATGGATTTTTCATTTGTCAAAATCTCAAATAATTCCCGAATCAGCTTGATCCCAGTACCAAAAAAATGAACTGTTTGATTTTCATATTGGTCAGTGGGCAGTTTATAAAGCTTTATTTTCTCAGATTTGATTGTTAACGTGACCAATTCCCATGATTTGATTTCTCTCTGGGCAGAATTCAGGTCAAATAAACTCAATGCGGAGGCGGAGAGATACCTTCGATTCTGGTTTTTAAGATTGAGGGAGAGCGCTAGTCTTTTCTCAATTCCTGCAATATTTTCTGAATCCCAAAAGAATTCCGATTTAAGGTCAAATGCTTTGGCTTTATTTTTCCCAAGTTCGACGATTGAGTTCAAAAAGTTGATTTTAGCCTCCACTAGGCTAAGGTCCACTTCCTCGGCAGCCTCCATTGAATTTCCTTGGCTCATTTTTTTCAAACTTGCCTCATCTAGATTTTCTCCAAACCTTGCCAAAAGATGATTCAGCAACCTATTTCTTCGGTCAAAAAAATCATCATTTTGTCTCGAACAATCCTCAATTTGAGACTGAAACCCATCCAAACCATCCACAATGGACTCTAAATTGGGAATAGCAGAAGGGATTTGATTGAAATATGTATCGATGATCGATCCTACCGAAAACAAGTTCCTCAAGCCTGCAAGCTGCGCAAGATAAGAAGCCATCATCTGCTCAAAAAAGTAAAGATAGGCAGCGAGCTGTTGCACTGAAGCCTGGGTTTCTTTGGATGCATTTCGCGAAATCCCATTTTTGCCCACCCCAAATAATTCTGGAAGCTCGTTGTGAATAGGATAATGTTTTGGAGTTCCTCTAGCGAAAACCGGCCTTTAGGGAGTTTTTCTTCGTAATTCAGCTCCTCATGGTAAAATTTACTAGTTGACAGCACCTCAGAAGCGATGAGTTGCTTGGTGATGACAGGATCTATCACGTATTCCACTCTATTTTTCAACAAGGTCAACTGCGTCTCAAAAGCTTCTGTATGCTCGTCGAGATATTGGATTTTGGGAAATTCCGTTCTATTGAAATACACGAAATTATCAAAAACGGGCAGCCCATTTTTGAACAGTTGCAAGTTCTTTATTTCCTTGACACCTTCCACACCCAAGATGATTTCTTTGATCCTCGACAAGTAGATTGCCTCTACTTTCTGGGTGAGGTGATGGTCAAATATAAATCCAAATTTGGGCAGCGGCCCAGCAAATACCTGCTCGGGATTGAATCCTTTTTCTTGCCAAAGCTTCATCGGATCATATAGCTCCACTTGGGGATTGATGTAACTATCCAAATCCGAATATATTTTGGCCATGACAAGCTCTCCCAGCGAATCCGACTCGATGGTCACATCACCTTTGATGCTCAGGTACACTTTTTTGAGAATGTACACCTCCTCCAGATCATGTCCAATCAATCGGTGCGCATGAAATACCTCTGCCACTTCTCGCTTTAGAAACTTGAGTTCGAGTTCACTCAACTCCTCACTACATTCTATAAATATCTCAAACAGTCCTCGGATCCCCATTTTATGATCCTCAATCGGAATGATCCAAGCATTGGCGACACGCTTGACTCTGTCTATGATGAGTTTGCGATAGTCGTTTACCGTACTTGGCGTTGTATTGAAGATAGTAGCAGGCCCAAACAATAAATTTTGCTTGATCGGATCAAAATCATCTGCTCCGAACAAAAAATGTCTTCCAGTGGGAAATCAGTCCGATAACCCAAATCGGTCAATGCATAGCTCAAATATTCCAAAAAAGTAACCCCTGGATCGTGGTAGTTATAATCCGTCCATATCTTTCCAGAATATTTCTGCGCAAATTTCAAACCTTCCTCAAAGAGGAGATCATACCTTAAAATTGATTTGTCGGAATGTTCGTTTGAAATGAAATTTGACATAGTACCTAGTGATTAATGGGATTCAAAACTTAAAATGGGAGAATGTTGGTAACCGAAAATCGAATCGAAAAAGGCTCTCCAGTCTTGGGATCGAGTCCATAATGACGGGCAGTTTTGACTTCCAAAGAATAGTTATAAAGACTTCCCGACCATCGAAATTTGAGTCTATTGAAATAGCTACCATACTGCACACTTGTCTTGCTGATCCCGTCTGTGGTGGTCTTGCCTCCAAACGTATTCAATGCAATCACATGTGCCAATGCATATCTTCCACTTCCTCTAGCTCCATCAACTCGGACCATCAACTCGAAAGCGCTTGGCTCGGTCAGATTTTCGATGACTGCATGCCATCTCCCATCTCCTGCTACCTGACCATTGAGATAAGAGCCACTTCGCCCTTTGGCAGTGACAAATCCATCCACATCAAGTTTGGATTTGGGATTTTCTATACCTATGCCCACATTCCCATCATTTTTGAGCACAAGCACAGGTTCGTTTTCTTCCTGCTGAATGATCAGACCATTTACACCATCCTTGTCAAGGTTAAAACTCCATTCGGGCTTGAGTTGCTTGAAGTTTTTGTAAAAGGAAATCAACCTATTGGATCTTCCCACTGGGGTGATTCTGAATCCATTTTCTCCTTCTCTGGAGATTCCATCATCTACGATGTTGACCGTGGACTCAATCAGATCAGCAAAATGCTTTTCGGAAGGGGCACTTCCCTTCTTGAAATAATTAATTAAGGATAGTCTGTTTAATAGTGCCATGATTAAATTCTGAAAGTAAAATGATATATTGATTCATCCCGAGTCTCAGATTTCTCTTCCACTCGAATAGGTTTGGACCAGCTTTCGTCATTTTCGGATGTGATGATGAGGTTTTCTCCCAATATCAACTCCTCTTGATCAAATGGGTGGCCGGACTGTAAGTTTCTTCTTTGACCAATTCAAGATTTTTGAGAGGAAAAGGCACTAGAATTGACCAAGGCTTTCCTACCACAAGGGTATCCATTCCATCATCAAGCAGTGCTCCATCAGAGAAAATAAAATCTCCTTGATCATCTTTGTACATGTGTGCCATCGAAAATCCAGTCAAAAACTGGACATACGGTCTATTCAAGATCAAATTGAAAATTTCGGATTTTTTTGGCTTCTCGATTTGAAAATACCTCAGACAGATCCCCATAAAACCATGGGCAAATCTCTTCCAAGAGTGTCTGATACATTTTTTTGAAGAGCAGGCCAGTGTCCTCAGAATTGAATTTCAATTTGCCTTTGATCATCAAGTATTCATATTGAGGATTGATGACCTTGAATTGCATGAATGGGTTTACAATTTTTTTCAAGAAAATTCAATCTCCTTGATTTGACCTGGATTGAGTTTTGGTTGATAAAAACTCGACTTGTCTTCAATTTTGGGAATCCCAACAATTCTGATTACACCGGGTTCCAAAAAGCTTTCGTTCCCGAAATTTCCAAAAACCTTGACATATCCCAGCCAGCCAAACTCGTTGAGCAAGATCTTTTCAATATCCCATTTGGTGACTGCTCTGTGTTTATGTTTTAGGCTCTCACTGATTCTATGGTAAAAGGAGACTTTGTCCTCACGCGGTCTTCCGCCGGTGGAAGGAATCGGTTGAACCAAGTTTAATATCCCTGGGATATTATGCTCAAAAGACTGGACCCGTCCAGCAGGTAAGACTGGATCATGAAGTTTACCTTCCTCAAGCACCGCACTCGCCGAGAACGCATTCATAAAAATCCCCGAGACCACACTCGCCATCTCTGCATTGCTTTTGGTTCTACAGCATATCCAAAACGAACCTTTTGGCATCACAAGATTATTTTTGGTGATGTCTGGAGGGCTTTTGAATGAAATGATCCCAGATCTAGTCAGTCCAAAAGTCGCATCAAAAAGCACATCCTCTACTTTGAACTGTTTCCATTCGTCTGAAGACAAGTAAAACCAATCCAAAATCGGCGCATCTCCATGAGACCAATCCTCATTTTTCCCTATTTGAAACAAGGCACTGAATTCACTTGGAAACCTCTCTGCCTCGATTCCGAAGAAAATCGCTCCCTGAAGTTCAAAAAATGGCAAAAGTCTATTCTCAAAAACAAACCCATCTTTCAAGAGGAATTTCTTGCCAAAAGGGTGAATCTGAATGACATTTTCTTCTTTATCAGTTTGATTGGCGTAGGATTTGGTCCCTAGAAAATTAATCTCAGAAGAGGACTTATAATCTAAAAATAGGTCCGTTGCCATAGGTGAAAACGGCTCATTTGGCACATCAAAGGAAAATCCAGATTTCGGTTTTTCAAGTTGTTTATTGGCTGCTCTGGTGATGCTTTTACTGTACACATCGGAGTACACATCAAATCCAAACCCAATTGAAGGAGAGACCAATTCCATTTTGATAAAACCTGTTTTTTGTCGAAGAGGCGAATCGTCAACCTCCTCAAACGATAGCTTGTAATCAGGCCAGATATTCAGGTCAACGAGGTCAATCTCTTGAATCAATCTCTCTTTTTGGATAACGTCTTCCTTGGTCTCAAACAGATCAATTGGTCGGGACTTGGCTAGGTCAGTGGGCAAAACCGGAAATCAGAAAGTGCTTGAAATTTGACCTTGAAGCTATCATTTCTGATTCCATAAGGATAACCTCCAAAATAAGATTCCATGTCTTCGCCAGCAGGAAGTCCATAATAGGTCCATCCCACATTCAATTCATCTAGATCTTTGGCAAAAATCTCATCATTTCCGATCATCAAATAACTTCCTGCCTTGGGAGTAGGTCCAAACAAATCAAATGGTATGCTCTGATCCATCGGTCCATAATTGCTATACAGGGAAAGGTTTTTGAGCTGCTTCACCTCCACGGAGATTTTGAGCTGCTCCAGCTCCAGAAATTGCAAAAATGAGTAAGGGTGAAAGACAGTTTGGTTTTTGATACGCACTTTGAGAGTAGGCTGTGAGATACCCATCCCATCTTGATGGATCTCTTCTTGATATGCCGAAAACTCAGGAAATGAAGGTCCAAGCTGAAAACTTAATTGAAAACCACGCTCATTCCAGTCCTGAGGAGGAGATATCTCAAAATCATCAATATTGCACCAGCCCGTTTGGGTTGTGTACTCGATCACCAGAGAGCCTGTGAATATTTGATGGAAAATTTCTTCAGGAAGTTGTTTTTTTGCTTTTGGCAACAGAAAGAAGCATCGTCAAGAAATACTGATAACTCTCACTCAGAAAAACAAATGATAAGTCAACTTTTCTATTTCCTCCTTTCAATTTCAATGTAGGAGAAGACACCGCAAATCCAATATCCACTTCCTCCATGGTTTTGGAATCTTCGCTCAGAAAACGCTGCTCTTCACCTAGTGCAAGAAATGGCCTAAACCTCTCACTTGGATTGATTTGCCGAGAATAGATCCCATTTACCATCTGAAAAGAAGATCCCGGATCTATCAGCTTATTTCTGGAAACAAACAACGTATATAAGTTGCTCAATCTGATATTAGAAACCTTAACCGAATCCGTGATTTCATATAAGATATCTTGCCCATCGACATTTTGACCGGCGATGATTCGAGTACTTTCGGGCAAAACCAATTCGGGTACTTCAGGATCTATCTCTACATAGCAATAAACAGAATCAGGAATCTGTTTCCTCCTACTTTGTCCCAGTATCTGCTCATAATAATAAGTCAAAAGCCGGTCGGGAACATCATTTAGCTCGTCTTGAAGTTTTTTGAAAAGTTGAAAAAACGAGAGAATAAGTCCGATATGCGGCTCATGGTTTTCGTTATGTTGCAAATTATCGTGAAACATGATTCTCGATCTCTCAGTGAGATTGAGGAGGGTTTTATAGACCGTCTATGCAAGAGAAGAAGCTGTTTTAGCAAATAATCAGGCTTGGCGATATCTCCTCCCCAATTGAGCAAATAGGAGTCAAGCGCACTATTGTCAAAATCCCACAACCTACCCAGTTTGAGATCTTTCAAATCCAATGTCAAGGCCGAAGCTGTTTTCTCCAACTCACTGGATATCAATGACAATTGAATATATACTTCTCTACATCTATACGAAATAGCCGATACCAATTCCTTTTCTAGAGGACTGCTATTTCTTTGCTTGTTATACTTAGACGAAAAAACATACCAGCCATCTATGGTTTGAAGCATTAATTTGATCTGATCAAAAAGCTCTTTGATCAGGATAGTTTTCTCATCCGAATTGCCTGTTTTTTCGAATTTCAATAGGATTTCCGTTTTTCTTTTCTCGAGTGATTTCAGATCAAAGCTTTCTATATCAGCTAGTAAAAAAAGTTCGTCTGAAATAAAAAAATCGTACCAATCCCCTTTCTTCTGCAGATTTTCGTCATAGAAAATCACCGATCTAGAGAGCCTATTGATGAATTTCAAAAAATCACTCAACGAGCGCTCATCCGGTAAAAAATACCGGGTATCCAAGGGATTCAAGTTCCTGGATTTGACCTTTTCCACTCTATAATCGTTCGTTTTTTCCAAAATTTATTCAGGTATATTCGTTCCTTCCAAGATGTAAAAGGGATAAACTATGTTGTCCCTCACATTGGTAGATTGTATTTCATAATCGACTTTGAAATGAACCAGACCGTCGTGGACTTTGGTATCATCTGCCTCCACCTGATGGACAATGATCCTAGGTTCATAGACTCTCAAGTCATTTTTCAATCTTTCGCAGAGGTAGTTTAAATTATCCGCTCCTGCCATGTCAAAAGCATGCTCCTGCAACACCGTCCCATAATTCAATCTCAATAATCTTTCTCCACGCTTGGTCTTCAGGTAGATTTCGAGACTTTGTCTGATGTCAAGCGCATCGCTGACCATGTTTACATTTCCGAGGACTTTGTTGAAAGTAACCGGAAATGCCCATCCGCACCCTAAAAAGCTCTTTTCTTCCGCCATATTTTTAAGCAATTTTGGGTTGAATCCTATTGAATATTGTGCCTAGAACTGTACACTTTTGTGCCATGCAGCAAGACTGAAAAGAAGAAAAACTAGCATGTGGATTTTTCATTGATTCATCAGTTAATATTGACCATAGAACCTTTCACATTGATCACACTTGAAGATTTGATGTCCGCCCCAGCACTTCCATTCACTTCTACTTTGGCACTTGCTTTCAGATTGACATTTTTTCCTTCGACCTTGACATCTCCTCCCGAGGAGCTGAGTACCACGCCTTTGCTTCCACTCAATTCCAACTTGCCAGTAGCAGTCACTTTGATGTCCTTTTTGGACGTGAGGGTGACGCCTTTGTCGTTGGTGGTGAATACATTTCCATTCTGATCTTCTATTTTGACACCTTTATCTTTGTCTGAGATCACGAGTGTATTCTTGCCTGGAGTCAGCACTGTAAATACCTTATCCTTGTCATCAAACTCCAACCTGATTCCGGCTTTGGTGACAATCGCTTTGATGTTATTTTCCTTCGTAAAAGTTTCTTTGGGCGTATTGATTTTGCTGTAAAGCGAGCCTAAAACCACGGGAAATCGTGGGTCATTGTCCAAAAAACCTATGATTACTTGAGAATTGAGTTCGGGCACAAAAAAACTTCCAGCATTCTTGTTGGCATAAAAATGACCCAACATCGCCCAAAGCCCTGTTCCCGAGTTTTTCAAAGAAGGAATCATGACTTGAATTCGGTTCTTTTGTCTGGATCGGCATCAATTTTTTTCACGATTCCGACATGCAAACCGCTATGGGTGAAATAATATCCAATTCTGCCCCGTTGGAAGATTTGAGTAAATCATCTCGCAACCCAAAACTTACTTTGGTGATAAATTCTCCATTCTCTACTCTATGCTCCAAGCCAGTGACATAGACGAGTCCGTTAAACAACTTGCCAAAACCATCTAGTTTGATCAGACTGCCCAAAACAAGATCCGTCATGCCTCTGAAACTCATTTCACCTTTGACACGCTTGAGCCTGGACAATACCAGACTTCCATCTGCCAAGGCTTTCAATTCCTTTGTTTGGATAGGCACGTGCGCATTCCAGTTGAGTTTTTCGGGTGCAGTTACCTTGCCCAGCGTTTTGCCGTTTACGGTACCTGGTTTATCCAGATCTGAAGGTTCCGAACCCGTCTGGGTGATTTCTTTCTCTTCGTAGTTATCGTAGGTGAGCGCTTCAAGCTGCTGGAGTTGCTTCACAGCGTCTAGATTTGCATGGAAACTATAAACATCTTTCCCGTAGATTATCGTGACTTTCTCCGAGCCAGAGATTTTAGGTTTTGCAACGGTGATTTTTGTTTTCGCTGTTGAATACCAGAAGTCCATTGACTGCTGCGCGGTTCAGTACAAACTCCCAATCGGTGCAATGATGACGCGCGATAAAATCATGTTGCAAAGTGGTTGCCTCAATCGTTTTGGCAAGTCCAGCACCGGAGACAACGGTTGTAATCAAATCACTGTCCTTTTTCTTCTCGTAGAGATCGGATTTTTTTTCCAAAGTCATCTTGATAGCCTTGTCGGCAGCTTCGAGTACCACAAGACTTCTGGATGCATAGTTGAGATAACCTCACTTACGCTCAATCTATGATTGACAATGATTCCTGAGAAAACTTGAACGTTTTTTTCTGCGTAGCCTATCGAGATGACGATCTCTTTTCCTGGCTCAAAATCCGCTGTTTCACTTTCTGGAAAAATACTCTCGTAGGTATTGCCGCCAACGATCGAGACCGAAGCTTTGGCTATTTTGTTTACGTCATATTTGACAAAGACTTTCATGACGATTAATTCTTTGGCCAAGGCCTTCCCTCCAATCTTTATTTCAAAAGAAACCCCAAGCTGCAACGAATCATTTGGTGATATAGATGCCATACTATTTCTTTAAGGTGGAAATTGAAGAGTCGATCCGATCTTGAGTGATCGAAAAGAAGAAAGATTATTGTATTTCGCCACAGCTAAGTAATATTTGGAATCATCATAAAATGACTCACAAAGTCCAATCAAGGTATCTCCGTCTTTGACAGTGATGATGCGGGTAATATCTGGGCTTTGAAACTCTCTGCTGATGACTAACTCATCAACCTCTTCGATAAGGCTGAGTGTAACGCTAGCTCTGACAGGATCTCCAGTTGAATTGAAAAGTGTGTACTTGATACTGAAGTCGTTGACTTTTCGATCAGGTGCAATTTGCCCCATTCCAGCTCGACAAACGGAGGTCTATGAGAAGCTCTGGTCGGTTTGATGGTTACTTTTTTCAGCAAATCGATCGAATCTTTGATAGATTGACCTGCTGTTAAAGACCCGAGTCCATTTGGGGTATTGGGAATAGCCCCCGTATTATCAATGAAAAACTCAAGGTTGATTTTTTGGCGATTATAGACTTTGTTTTTGTCACTGACAGGCATTCCTGCAGCTGATGCAGGTTCGTCATCATCCTCCACTACACTATTCAGATCAAATCCTAAGTCAATCTGTTCTGGATTCAACTGTAAGGTGTACACACCTCCACTCAAAGGCGAACTGGCGGTGCCATTCCCGAATTTTTCGTAGGCTGTTAACTTAAGTTTAGATGCTCCGTTTGCCATTAGAATTCATTCATTCTTTTTAATCGCTCCATCACTTCTGCTGTACACTCGTCTATGAGTTGTTTGCGCTGCGCAAAACTCAATTTTACCGCCTCCTTCTTCCTGTTTTTGCTTGACAGGTGCTTTATTCCCTGTAGGTTCTTTTTTGTCTCCACAGATTGCTTTGATAATCAATTCTTTTATTTGAACAGCCATCTGAATTATTTCATGATTTCCATACTTGAGAACACTAATTCAATGGATTCGATGGCTACATTTGATTCTTTAGCATTGAAATCTGCCATGGACCATTTGACAGGCAAGACATTGTAGAATGCCCAAGTCATGCGTGGCTCATTGGGGTTTTTATCCAATAACGATATCACCATCTGCTTAGGAACTACTTGAGTCTTATCAAAATGAATCGTATCAAAACACCAAGAGATCAAGACTGAATTGATGGATGCTAGGCCTCTTTTGAGGGTTATTCTACTGCCTTTAGAACCCTTTGGAAGGTGGTAAACCCAGTCATTCTGGCCTCCTTCTCTTTTTTCCTCTACATCCAGCTCAGCTGAGATTCCTGAGATTTCGCTGAAGTACGTATCTTCCAATGGAGTAGCATTCACCGATCCAAAACCTACTGCAAATTGTAGGATACAGGAGGATCAATGTATTTCGGCTTAGCTGCCATTTTTTGTTCAGTTTATAAAATTGAAAAGGGCTTTCTCCCCTTTTTTGATCCCATTCAGGATTCAAAATCAGGGAGAGAGCCTTTTAAATTGGTTTTACTCAGAGTTAAGCTGCTTCGATTCTTGACCTCATGAGCGAGGACGATAGTCTCGATGGCTGCTTCACTACTTTGTGAATTCATGTCCGTAGGAGTCACTTGCTTAGGGAAAGCATTGGTGAGAGTCCAAGTCATTTTTGGATTTCCCTGCTCGTCCAATAGACGAATGACTACTGTCAATCGCTCGTATGTATTCAAGCTGATTTTAGAAATCCAATCGTAAAACTTATTGTCTGTCGTGAATACACCCTTTTTGAGGGTGATGTCTCCATATTTCATGAGTCCTGGCATTTTGATGGTTGAATGCACTGGACTATTGCCATGACGGTATTCGATCACCTCGGTATCAATATCAAGGCCCGATACTTCCTGAAAAGGTAAATCAGTCTGATCTCCTATGTCCACTGAGAAATAGAACTTTGGTAAAGGCCAAAACTGGTCCTGTTCGCCACCTGTTCCTGCGGTTGGTGCTGCCATAAGTTTATAATTTTAGTTTATATGATTTATGATTTTTGCTGTTGCTGTTCGAATGTAATCACAATGAATTCGGCTGGTCTTACAATGGCTACTTTCACAGTAAGCTTGAGAATTCCATCCAAGATATCATTTGGTGTCATCGTCGTACCCAATCCTACTGAGACCGAAAACGCATCATCTGGGCTTTGCCCGGCGAGGATTCCAGATTGCCATTGGTTCAACAAGAAATTGGTCACCATCGCCTTGAGTGTGGACCAAGTAGTTGAGTTGTTTGGTTCAAAAACATATCCTTCAGCGGCCGCTTTGATACTCTGCCTGCTCAAGAAGGTCATTGTTCTTCTTACAGAGATATATCTCCAATCCTGGCTATTTCCATCAAGAGTTCTTGCGCCCCATACTAAGACACCTTTTCCTTGGAAACTACGAATAGCATTGATCGCCTTACCATTGAGAGGCAGATTCAATTCTTCCTGAGTCTTGTTGGTAATCTGAACGCTTGGACTGATCACTGAGCCCAACGAAAGGTTTGCTGGTGCTTTGGCGATGTTGATCGAGCTATCTACCATCGCGTAGATACCCGCCATACCCGAACTAGGTGTAGCAAATTCAAAGTTTCTGCGATTTCTTGTAATACAGATTCAACTTAGGACTTACCACTTTCAAAGTAGCTTGGAGCGAAGAGATTTCCTCAGGCGTCGAAGCTGTTTCGATTTTGGCTAGTTCTTCTTTGATCGAAGTGGCGCGTGCCTCATTCATTGTACCATTTGCAAGATCTGCATTGACATCCTTAGAAAGGATTTCTATCAAACTCGTCTTGTCAATGATTGCGTGTGAAATTGACATCTCCCGAAGACACGATAGTCGTCTGTACGAATGGATAATAGGCAGCTCCCCACTGGAGGAAGTTGGATCCTACACCCTCTCTGAATTTGTTGATGACATCTGCCTCGTCGTAGCTACGATCTTTGTCTCCGTCATATACATCAAGGATTGCAAACCTGTTTTGGTTGCAAATCCACAATGCAATAGCATCGCTTGCTGCAAAGAAGAACACTCATCGCTGGTAAGCAAACTGCCTCAGGGATCACCAATAGTGTTGGTTCGTTGTATTTCAAAAGCTGCGGAAGACCAGAAACCAGTAGCTTCGTCATTGAATCTTTGGCCGAAATTCCTGCTGAATAATCTCCTACTGACAATATATAACAGTCACCTCCTCCATTGGAATAGAAGAATTTGACAGCACTAGCAGTAAGAATCGCGTGGCAGCATCCACGCTCAATTTGTAGCCAGTCACACTCGAAGCTTCATCGCTGATGTTGAATTTGACCTTTGGAGCACCTCCAAAGAATTGCTCAAACTCAGCAAACGAGGAGATTTTCGTTGGTACATTTTTTAAAGATTTGGAGCCTCGCGCGAATTTCTGGGTATAACCCAAAAACACCGGAATCGCTGTGGCTACAGGAACTACAGAAGAAGCAAAAGAGCTTTTTTTCTTCGATGTAAACTCCTGGGGTTGCTAATACAGTTGCCATAGAATTGATTTAAAGTTTGACATAATTTTCTGAAATAAGGTGTTTGGTTGTAAAATCGTATTTGATGCTCTGGGGACTTGGATTGGGCAAAGTTTTTCGGTAATTACCCAATTGATCTGCTCTCTCCAATCTGAAAATCCCTCGCCATGAAGCCTTCATTGCAAGTGTTTTTTCAGTCATAAACTTGACAGCAGGCAGTCCCGAGCTTGTTTGAATTCGTTGAGGAGGAGTAAAGGCTACAAGACCTTTGAAGGCTCCTTCTATTTCAATCGTCAATCCATCCAAATGAGAAAAAATGTTTTCGGATGTGTAGCAGATGTACACTATTTTGACTTCTCTAGGTTTGATGTAAATTATCTTGATCCTCGGAGTAAAAACTGAAGATTCAACAGGTACTCTCGGCAGTATGGGATGCGAAACTTGATGCTGTATTCTCATCACACCCGAAATCCCCTGGTCTATCAAGTTCTGGAGATAATTTTGGAGCTCACTATCCAACAAAACCTCATTATCCAAGTTGTCATCCACAAAATACCGTGCTTCTGGATCCAAATTGAGGTCAGAAAATGAATGGAAATATGGATTGGTAAACCTGAACTCAAAGTTCAAATCAAAAGAATCTTGAAAAACAGAATGGCTGTAGTCTTTAGCAGTATTAGCAGCTAAAGCAAACCGCCAGAAATAGACTTGAAAATCAATTGCAAATCTTGAATCAGTGCACTAGTCGCTGAAGTGGGTTTTATCGAAACCTCTCCGCACACCCTATTCCCATAGTAGTCGTGCATGAAAGGCAGGAGAATACCTCTTGGTATTTTGAAACGAAGCGATAAGTAGTCTGTTCTTGATTCCAAACTTACCTTGATTAGAATTAGGTAAAGAATCTTCAGATTCATTATTTTGAGGAGATCCATTGACAGCACGGCCAAGTATCTGTCCAGATTCCTTACCAATAGAGATGCTGTTCTGTCTAATAAGTCTGAATTGAATTTGGAAGATTGTGAAGATTGACCTATCAGAGCGGAGGATTCTTCTTTGATCAGGAAGTTGGTAAAGCTCAAGAGCTTTAATTTATAAATCACAGAAGGCATGTATTTCAACCCGACAAGACTCCATACATTGTTCAATTCATTGAAATCAAGGTTGACATATTCAAAACTAATTTTCTCCACATTAGCCGATAGCATCGGGGTATTGCTTTTATCCATGATGCGATTCCCCTGAAAATACTCCAAAACCAGCGACACATAGCGCAAAGCTTCGAGGTAGTTTGGATCTGGAAAATTGGCTACAAACATCAGGAGAGATTGACATGCATGGGCGGATTCATTCCACCGCTAGCTTGATATGTCCCATTTTTGATCACACGACACGTTCTTCTTCCAATGCTGCAAAAAGACGCATAATTTATTATCAATTTGGGTATTCAAACTCCCTTTCAGATCGACTGGATTGGTCAATACGAACCATATCTTCTTGGATAGAAAGTTCATTTTCTAATGAATTCATTCAGGGATGCGACTACTGTGGGTAAAACATTGTGGATCATGCGCGATGTATTAATGCCTCACAGCTTTCAAAACCGTCATAAAAAGCGAGCGAAATAAATATTAAGCACCAAAATAACCACTCCACTCAAAACAAAAGCTGGTACAAGAAGAGTTGAATAATCCACACTTTTGTCTGCAATCCAAACAAAAAACAGGAAAATTGGTAGGCACAAAAAGCCTAGAATGATATACAATAGGAATAATAAAATTTCTTCAAAAACCTGCTTCACCTAATTATGATTATTTTTAATTTCAAGTAAATCACACTTCAAAATCTCAAAACGAAGTAATTCTTTGTTTGAAAAACTCCTCGCTTTTTCGATCAATTTTTAAAATAATTCTTCGAATTGTTGTAAGGTGAAATCATATTTACAACTATCTGATTTGGATATAGACTGTTTCTATTTTTTGAATTCATTCTGTTTTCCAAACTAATACAACTTAGCTTGAAAGGTCAGAAAAACTTCGGCTTTAATAGAAATTCTTACTTTTTTACAAATTAATTTCATTCGATAATTCTTAAATATCGCTTGATCTAACGCAAAAAAAAGTAAATTCAAAGGTCAAGAAAGATCTCCATTTTCAATCTTTCTCCAATTAATAAATTATAATCCCAACTTGCACTGTATAATTTGAATTAAGGTGATTAAATTATCGGATTCTGAATCAATGAATGGCTTTTTTGCATTTATTTGTAAATAAAAAGTAAGTCTAGTATGATGCTGAAAACCTATTGTTTAAAAATCTTTTAATTGAAACAACTTTTAATTAAACTAAATATCTTAAATAAAAATAAAAAATAATTGCCCTCAATCTCCTCTTTATCATCAAAACATCAGTGACTTATCTTAATTTAATTTATAAAACACCTATTTATATAATTATTTTCAATCAAAATCAAATTCACTAATTCCTATTCGAAAAATCCTAATTCAAATTCATCTTCCATTCATTGAATTCTGAATTCCCTCTCTAATTATCCAAAAAACTGAATGAACTATTTATTTTATCAAACATTTTATTACGTAAAAATACTTTTTATATACTTTTTAGAATTCACTGCTGTGCATTCTTACAAAATCTGAGGACTTAAGATTGATTTACAAAAAAAATACTTTTAAATTTAGCGTTAAATCTTTTTTTTCAACATTAAAAACTAAAAAAAGAATTCAACTTATAGTGACATACAGCTCCTTTAGCATAACAACTAAAAAAAATTAAGAGGTATCATATAATGAATAAAATGCTTTTTAATTATATATCCTTTTTTACCACTCCCCTATGAACCTCAAACATTCCAGCAAATCAGGCAATCAAGCTTCTCTCATTAAACAAGAAAAAGGCGGTTCGCTACAGAGAGAAGTACCTGCGCTCAATCAATTCCAGCAACTTGCTGAGAAAAGTCCCCAAAATGTTCAGATGATGAATTTGAAAAACCAAATTCACCAAAATAAAGGGCCATTACAACTGAAATCTGGTTCCAAAACACTGCCCACTCAATTAAAATCAGGAGTTGAGCAGCTCTCAGGTCTCAACATGGGGGATGTCAAAGTCCAATACGATTCTCCCAATCCATCAAAATTGGGAGCGGCTGCCTATGCACAAGGAAGCGATATTCACCTTGGTCCTGGCCAAGAGCAACACTTACCCCATGAGGCTTGGCTGTGGTTCAGCAGAAAAAAGGCAAAGTAAAAACTACTGCAACCGTAAATGGTACTGCTGTAAACGAAGAATCGACCTTGGAAAAAGAAGCTGACCAAATGGGTAGCAAAGCCCAAAGCCTAGGAAAAAACAATGATGCTGTCTTACAAAAGGCAAATTTGAACGCCAAAGTCAAAGGAGTCGTCCAAAAAAGCTGAGGGAGATGAGACAGCAGTAGCCGAGCCTCCAGTCGAAGCCGCTCCCAATCCAGTTCTGATAGAAAAACTAACCAAATACCGTGGACTTGTGGACATGGCCAAAAACGCCCAAGACATCTTAAATGACGGAGATATTTGGAAATCAATTGTCTCAGAAACTGATGTAATGGAACAGCAGAAACAATAGGAGGAATCGCTGGAGCCGCTACTAAGTCAGGAGGAGACGGTAGCCAAAAAATAAGCGGAGCAGACAAAGTTGCTGCAGACATCTCTGCCTCTGTAGGCTCTAGTATTACGGCTCTGTTTAGCACAATCAAGTCTATAAGAACGCTTATCAAGCATTTAAAGACAAAGATAAAATGGCAGCAGCCATGGGAAGTAAAGATTTTGTCTCCGCCGTGAAATCCGGTTTACAAACCGCCAACAGCATCATTAAAGCCACTTCTGGCGTAGTCAATCCTGCTATCGCTGCCGCAATCCCGGCTTAGGAATAGTCGTTTCGGCCGCAGATATCATGATCAATTTGCACAACTCACTCAATGCAAGTCAAGCTGAAAGCGAAATGAGCCAAGTTTCCGAATCACACAAAACCCAACTTATCAGTTTGGTCGGAGCAAAACCAGAAGAAAGTGCATCAAAACTTTTCAATAAAGAATCGAGAGGAAAAGTCTTCCACAAAAAAGAATACCTAAGATTGAAACCTGGAGCGATGGCACGGCTAGAAGCCATTGCAGGAAGTGACCAGCAAGAAAGTGAATTCAATACTTTCAAAACTGAAATGGGACTCGCTGCTGGAATCAACTTCAGTGAATTTATATAGCTGTAAGGTCTTACGAACTGGGCAGCAAACTTCAAGAAATCAACCAAAAGCGAAAAGCGCACGGAGGAAATCAAATTTTCACCTCTCTCATCAGCATCGCAGGAGACATTGCTGCATTCTTCCCCGCAGATGGAGGCATCACAGCAGCTTCGCTCAAAGGGACAGCCGCAGCAATCAGCGGAGGTCTTGCCGCAGGCAAATTTATCCAGCAACAGTCTAGAAATAACGGATTGTTTGGTGCAGATACGAACCGATCTTCCACAGCCAAACACCAAGAATATGTCCAGCATGCCAAAAGCATCTACTTGATTTTGGCCCAAGCTGGTTTGAAAGACAAAGAAGACATGTCCTTAGAAGCTTCCCACATCGACAGGATAGTGCCCGTTGAATCCATGATCAATGCCACAGGAGCCTCGGCAAAATCTGTTACAACACAAGCTACGGCGATAAAAAATCCAAAGAAAAACCAAGTTAAATTGCTTGTGAATTCGATGAAAAAAGGAAGATAATCATGGAAAACAACTTCAATTCAGCAAAAGAAACTGCATTACTCCAATTATACGCAGGTTACCTTCAAGATACAGGACTCGATGCTCACGTGGCAATTGCTTCTAATTCGGAAGCAGAACTAGACGTATTGCAAATCAACTTATCAAACCATGAAAATTTGCAGGTGCTTTTTGTGCCTTTGGGCGAAGCAAATTTCAAAACAATTTCGCTCCTGCAATTTTACACCATAATAAGGCAGCCCAAACGAAACGAACTAGAAACGCTCAAATTGGTCAACGCTCTCAATCAAAAAATCCCCGTTGGGAAATTATCCTGCGATTCAGAAAATAGCCTTGAATATCATTACTATTTGCCTGCACCTAGCCTAGTTCCATTCACCAAAGAAGAGTTTATGGAGCGGTTTTCTTTGATCTTGATGCAGCTCGAAGCAATCTTTTCGATCTGGCCGCTGAAGATGAATTAGCTGTATTGCTTGAGAAAATAGAAAAACTTTAATCTAATTGAGGAAATATGCACAAGCGCAACAAGATTTTAAAGTCATTTTAAAAGGATTTTGAGAGAAAATCAATCCAGAATTTCCAAAAAGCTAACGCTAAAGAATAAAAAAAGCTTTGGATAACTACTCAACTAAAGTCTAAAACAAATTTTGGAACACGCTCGCTAGGCCTTCAAACTTTCTCAATTCTAAATTTTAGAAGAAAAAATAGATTCATTGAATTTCATGAAACTGTCCCCCGAACTGTCCCCCGCAAATTAAAAACCAAATTTAAATGGCATTTGAGCAAGTTTTTTGTAGCCTAGCTAGGAATCGAACCTAGATCTAGCGTTTAGGAAACGCTTGTTCTATCCGTTGAACTACAAGGCCGGATATTTATCTGCGCAAGTAAATCATTCCAATCTTTTTGGCAAATAATAGCAGACAAGTTGTGGTTTTTCAAGGATTTAACCTACATTTGCAATCCAAAATTAGGATGGACGGGTTCCATCCACTAACTAAATACAACAAATTTATGTCAGTAAAAATCAGATTAGCACGTAGAGGTAGAAAGAAAATGGCTATCTACGACGTGGTTGTGGCTGATGCTAGAGCTCCACGTGATGGACGCTTCATCGAAAAATCGGGTCTTACAACCCAAACACAAACCCTGCTTCTATCAACATCAACAATGAGCGCGCTCTCAAATGGTTGTTGAATGGAGCTCAGCCTACAGATACCGTGAAAGCTATGCTTTCTTACAGAGGTGTCATGCTGAAAAAACACCTTCAAATCGGTGTATTGAAAGGTGCAATCGATCAGGCAACTGCCGATGCTAAGTTTGAAGCTTGGTTAGCTGAGAAAGATTCCAAAATCGCTGGTAAAGTGGATTCTATCACGAAAGCTAAATCTGATGCTCGTCAAGTAGCTCAGAATGCTGAAGCAGCTAAGAATCAGGCTAGAATCGATGCTATCAAAGCAAAAGAAGACGCACAGAAAGCTATGCTTGCTGCCGCTGAAGCTGCAAACAATCCTGCTCCAGTAGCTGAAGCTGCTGAAGAATCTGCACCTGAAGTAGCTCCTGAAGCATCTGCAGAAGGCGAAGCTGAAGCATAATATAATCAAGTCCGCATGAACAAAGACCAATGCTTTCAATTAGGCTACGTGGGCAAAGTTCATGGACTTCGTGGAGAAGAAGTATGGTGACTTTAGATGTTGATTATCCTGAGGATTATGAAGATCTAAAACATGTATTCCTAGAGCAAAAATCCCGGCTAGTTCCTTTTTTCTTGGACATTTTGTCCTCCAACCTGGAGACAAAGCGCTAGCCAAATTTGAGGATCTCAACTCTATCGAACAGGTAGAATCGCTAGTAGGATCGGCAGTTTATCTACCGCTTACTGCACTACCTGAACTGGAAGAAGGTCAGTTTTATTTCCACGATTTGATCGGATTCGAGGTCTGGGACGAGACCAAAGGTTTGATCGGACCCATACAGGTCGTATATGACCTGGAAACACAAGATCTCCTCGGGGTGACTCATCAGGGAAAAGAGGTATTGATACCCATTCAAGACCAAATCATTCTCAAAGTGGACAAGGCAGTTAAAAAAGTTTACTGCCAACTACCCGAAGGCTTACTTGAAATCTATCTGGAAGACTAATCCATGCACATTGACATCATCTCTCCGTGGTGCCGGGCTTGCTGGAAGGTCCTTTTTCGCATTCGATCCTCAAACGAGCGGAAGAAAAAGGTCTGGCCACCATACGCGTCATCAATCTACGGGATTATTCTCTGAGCAAACAAAAGCAAGTCGATGACTATGCCTTTGGTGGAGGAGCCGGAATGGTCATGATGATCGAGCCTATCGCACGATGCATCGAAGCTCTCCAAAAGGAACGTACATACGATGAAATCATCTACATGACACCTGATGGAGAAACTTTTGACCAGTCTATGGCCAATGCACTTTCACTCAGCCAAAACCTCTTGATCCTCTGTGGTCATTACAAAGGTGTGGATGAGCGTGTGAGGGAAAAATTCATCACCAAAGAAATTAGCATTGGTGATTTTGTGCTTTCCGGAGGAGAACTAGCAGCAGCTGTAGTAGCTGATGCCATCATTCGCCTCATACCGGGAGTACTCAATGACGAATCTTCCGCTCTCACAGATTCATTTCAAGACGGACTGCTTGCACCACCTGTGTACACTAGACCTGCGGAATATGACGGGATGAAAGTACCAGATGTACTGCTATCAGGACACGAAGCCAAAATTGACGAATGGAGATTTGACGCATCGGTACGCCGAACCCGCGAAAGAAGGCTGATTTGCTCAGCAAACAGGAAAGCGGAAAAAGCGATTTAGAATCGAAAAAGAAGTAAGTATATAAGCCACGCGTTGGCAAAAGGCGAAAGCATAAAAAATAAAGCTATGAGCGATTTAATGAAAATAGTAGAAGCGGAATACAGCGAAGCAAGAGCTAAATTCCTTCATTCAAAGCTGGTGATACCATCAACGTACACGTACGTATCAAAGAAGGTAGCAAGGAGCGTATCCAGCAGTTCCAAGGAACTGTGATTCAGCGTAGAAACCCAAACTCCAATGGTGAGACTTTCACAGTAAGAAAAATCTCCAATGGAATCGGGGTAGAAAGAATATTCCCTATCATCTCTCCTGCAATCGAGCAAATCGATCTATTGAGACAAGGTAAAGTAAGAAGAGCTCGTCTATTCTACTTGAGAGGTCGTCAAGGAAAAGCAGCAAGAATCAAAGAAAAAATCAGACCAAGAGGTTAATCCTCTTTCGGAATG
Source organism: Daphnia sinensis (assembly GCA_013167095.2). Lineage (NCBI taxonomy): Eukaryota > Metazoa > Arthropoda > Branchiopoda > Diplostraca > Daphniidae > Daphnia > Daphnia sinensis. Next base: position 27,161 of record WJBH02000187.1, on the reverse strand, counting down.
GACAAAAAAGGAAACTCAGAAATGGGCTTCCTTTTTTTTATGCCAACACTTTGAACTTTGTACCAAGCACCATGCAATTACTACTTGGTTCTTCTTATTTCGTACTTGGTACTTAATACTTCGTACTCAAGCCTTCTTACACATACAATGTGCAAGGCAATTCCAACTTGGTTCTTCGCACTTAGTACTTCATACTTGGTTCTTTACACTTCGTAATTCGTACTTAAAAATTCGTACTTACCACTTCATACATCCCGCTTCATACATCCCACTTTCTTTCTTATCTTTGCCCTTACATTTCAAACCAAACCCAGCCCAAACAAAAAAGTAAAATGGGCCTTTGAATAAGCATTCCATGAACAGAGAAGTTCGAGTACGATTCGCTCCATCACCTACAGGAGCATTGCATATTGGAGGAGTCCGAACGGCACTCTACAACTATCTTTTTGCAAAAAAAATGGGAGGAAAATTTCTCCTCCGAATAGAAGATACTGACCAAACACGTTTGTGCCAGGAGCGGAAGAATACATCCAAGAGTCTCTCGCTTGGCTCGGCATTTCACCGCAAGAAAGCCCTTGGAATCCAGGGGATTGCGGACCATACCGTCAATCAGAGCGCAAACCCATGTACATGCAATATGCCCTCGATCTGATAGAAAAAGGTCACGCTTACTATGCATTTGATACACCCGAGGAACTTGATGCGATGCGTGAGCGGCTCACTGCGGCACGCGTGGTATCTCCCCAATATAATAGCATTACCCGAACCCAAATGAGAAACTCGCTGACACTTCCCGAAGATGAAGTAAAAGCACTCTTGGATTCCGGAGCAAACTATGTCATAAGAATCAAAATCCCTCGCAAAGAGGAAGTTCGCCTCCACGATTTGATCAGAGGATGGGTCATGGTACATTCCTCAACTTTGGATGACAAAGTACTGATGAAATCTGATGGAATGCCTACTTACCACCTAGCCAATATCGTCGATGATCATCTCATGGGTATCACGCACGTAATTCGCGGTGAAGAATGGCTCCCATCTGCCCCACTTCACGTTCTTTTATATAGATACTTTGGATGGGAAGACACCATGCCTGAGTTTGCACATTTGCCACTGCTACTCAAACCCGATGGAAATGGCAAACTTTCGAAGCGCGATGGAGACAAACTGGGATTCCCTGTATTTCCGATCAACTGGAAAGATCAAGTCACTGGCGAAACAGCCTCAGGTTTCAGAGAGCAAGGATATTTGCCAGATGCAATTTTGAATTTCTTGGCGTTTTTGGGTTGGAATCCTGGGGATCACAAAGAAATTTTCTCATTGGAAGAATTGGTAGAAGCCTTTTCAATCGAGCGAATCGGGAAATCAGGAACCAAATTTGACATCGCCAAAGCCAAATGGTATAATGAACAATACCTTCGCGCCAAATCCAATGCCGAACTAGCCAGTTTTGTGATCGCAGATGCCGCGGCAGAAGGACATACACTTTCCCTCGAAAAAGCAGAAGCCATTGTCGCGCTGACCAAAGAAAGAGCAACGTTTGCAGCAGATCTTTGGAAAGAAAGTCGATTTATGGTTTTGGCTCCTGCCAAATTTGACGAAGAAACTGCCTCCAAAAAATGGAATGCGGATGCAGTACAAGTGCTGAGCAAATATGCAGCAACAATCCGAGCATTTGATGGCGTTTATGATGCCGCCACAGCCAAATCCCTGCTAGAAGCAACGGCCGAAGCAGAGGGGATCAAACTTGGAAAAATCATGCAAGCTGTCAGATTGGCGATCACAGGATTGGGAATCGGTCCAGACTTGATGGAAGTATTTGCGATCTTGGGAACCCAAGAAGTGGCTGCTCGAATAGATTTTGCGTTAGCTACCTTAGAAGTAGTCTGATAAGCACATAACAATGGCCAAGAAAAAGAAAAAAGAAGAAGATCCGAAAGTTCATGAAGAGCTCAAAGGATTCAAGATGGAAATCAACTCCTTTGGAGAAATCTCATCTTCCTTCTCGATCGACAAGATCAATGAATTCCTCAATAAAAACGTGGAAGACAAGAAGCTAAAAGACCGAGAAGAAACAAAATCGGATGAGGAATAAATCTAACTAAAATCTTGTTCATACAAAAAGCCAACCCAAAACCTCGTAGCGGACTACGAAGTTTGGGTTGGCTTTTTTGATTAAAATAAAAATCAGAAAAATTTAATTCAGTTTAAAAAGTTCGCATGAAAAGAAATTTAAATCTTTAATTTTAAATAAAATTTTTTGCTTAAACTATTTTTTTAAATCTTAAATTATTCTTAAGATTCTAAATACGAGGCACAAAGAGCACAATTCCTGGTAGCTTTGTGTAAGAAAAAATTGTGATGTTTTTCATTTCAAAATTGGACAGAACAATAAAACAGTTTCTGGGCAACCAAGTGACCTGTAAGATTTCTGTACATCTCATCCAAGCAATTGAATTTAGAGATAAATTTTCATTTCATTGATAATCAGGCTGTATTAAACTTTTGCATGCCTAATATCAAATAAATGAACAAACACTTGAACGTTAAAAAACGATACTTGACAAACGAATTTCCAATATGAAAGGATCAAAACTACTACTCAGCATACTTGCATTTCTGATTCAGGTTACAACGGCCCAAGCTCAAAATTGGCAACTTGATTTGGCAGAAGCTCAAAAAATAGCTTTAGAAAGCAATAAATCAATTGTTTTGGTTTTCTCAGGCTCGGATTGGTGCGCTCCTTGCATCAAATTAGAGCGTGAAATTTGGCAAACAGCCGATTTTATAACCTATGCTGAAACACATTATGTGATGGTTCGCGCAGATTTTCCCAAACACAAAAACAACCAATTGTCTGTAGAACAGCAAAAAATCAACAACCTTCTTGCAGAAAAATATAACCCAGAAGGGTATTTTCCTTTGGTCTTGGTTTTGGATAAAAATGCGACTATTCTGGGGAAAACTGGCTATAAAAAACTTACACCACTAGCCTATATTGATCATTTAAATAGCTTTATTCAATAATAGGATGCGTAATATCTTTATACTCTTGATATTTTTTTATGCTGCTGAGCTAAATGCGCAGGAGATTTTTCATAGGCCTGCATTATTAATGGGAAGTAGGTTCGACATCACTGTTGTAGCAGATAATGAAGTTCAAGGAAATGCTTATATCGATACAGCAATCGCAGAAATTACCCGAATCGAAAGATTGATTTCGGATTGGGATAGCAATTCTCAAACCTCGGAAATCAATAGAAATGCTGGAATAAAGGCTGTTAGGGTAGATAAAGAATTGTTTGATCTGATCAAGCGCTCCATTTCCATATCCAAACTTACCGATGGTGCTTTCGACATTAGCTACGCATCCATGGATAAAATCTGGAAATTTGACGGTAGTATGACCGGTATGCCAACAGCAGAAGCCATACTGAAATCAGTAGAAAAAATCGGATATCAAAACATCATCTTGGACGACCAGAATCAAACTGTTTATTTAGCCAAAGAGGGAATGAAAATTGGTTTTGGCGCGATTGGAAAAGGATATGCAGCTGATAAAACAAACAATTCTTGATGGAAAAAGGAGTAGTTGCCGGGATTATTAACGCTTCAGGAGATATGAATACATGGGGTAAACAACCCGATGGAAAAGAATGGACGATAGCCATCACCAATCCAATGAACAAGAACAATGCTTTTGCTTTGTTGCCTCTCAAAGAAGGAGCTGTGGTAACGAGTGGAGATTATGAAAAATTCGTTGAATTCAATGGAGTTCGCTACAGCCACATCATCAATCCAAAACAGGTTACCCAGCAACAGGAGTCATAAGCGTGACTGTTTTTGCGCCAAGTGCGGAATTGGCGGATGCATTGGCCACCTCGATTTTTGTAATGGGCCAAACTGTAGGAATAGATAGAATAAATCAAATCCCATCAATAGAATGCATCATCATTGACGACAAAGGTATTATCCACAAATCAAACAACATCAAAATCAATCATGACTAAAGCACTTCTCTTTTTATTTGTGGGTTTACTTAGTTTGAGCTCTTGTGTGACGGTAAAACCTTACCAAATGGTCAATATCAATGACCCAGATATGATTTTGGTAGATCGTAAATCCAAGAAATTTGAAACGAGTTTTCAGGTTTATAGAGAAGGGGCTTCAGGAGCAAATGGAGGAAAATCGGGTGGCGGATGTGGCTGTAATTAATTTTTGAATTTTATGCAAAAGATAACATTTATCCTCCTGTTTTTACTTCCACTTTTTGGATTTTCACAAACAAAAAAGACAGTAGCAGTGTCTTTAAAAAGCGCGTTTTGGAATCGACAGAACTAAATATCCTAACGAGCTATTACACCCAAGATGGTAAAAATGCAGCTGTCACAGGTGGAATTGGAACAGAAGCACTCAAAGACTTAGCTACGGATATCAGTGTTTCTATTCCAATCAATGATGACGATATTTTGAGCATTTCGGCCACGGTTTCTGCTTATACCTCTGCGTCTTCAAGCAATCTGAATCCTTGGTCAGGAGCTTCAAGAGGAGAGGATGATGATGATGAGGACGACGACGATAATCAAAGCTCCGTCAACGGGGGAGGAATGAGTACAGGAACTCCTTGGGCAGCATCATCTGGTGCTTCGAAACAAGATGTTTGGGTAAATACCAATATTGGCTACAGCCATTCTTCAGATGACAGAAACACCATATTATCTGGAAATTTAAGTTTTGCGAATGAATATGATTATACATCCATCGGTACTGGAGGAGGTATAGTGAAATTATTTAATGAAAAAAACACTGAAATTGGAATTAAAGCTTCTGTGTTTCTCGATGCTTGGAGGCCTGAATACCCAACAGAAATTAAAACCTATGTGGAAACAAATGGTAATCTAAACGCAGATTTTTTTGCTGGAGCAGTTATTCTAAATCAAAACGGGACGATCATAGACAAGACAGCACCCAACGCATGGAAACCTCTAAACACCACCTTGATTGAAAATAAAAACAGAAACACTTTTGCCTTCACTTTGAGCTTTTCTCAGATCCTGTCCAAGACTACTCAAATCTCTATTTTTTCTGATCCAACTTATCAATCTGGATGGTTGGCCAATCCAATGCAGCGTGTATATTTTGCTGACAAAAGCAATTTTTATATAGGAAATGCTGCTGATATCAAAAACTATACAAATTCTGCCAATCAGAATGTATTTCAACTTGCTGACGACATCGAACGATTGCCCGACACAAGGTATAAATTTCCTATAGGCGTACGCCTAAACAAATACCTAACCGAAAAATTAGTCTTGCGTACTTTTTACCGCTATTACTTTGACGATTGGGGATTACAATCACATACCCTCAATACCGAATTGGCTGTGAAAATAGGCCAAAATCTAACATTCTACCCGAGCTATCGATTTTATAACCAAACAGGAATTGACTATTTCGCAGCTTATGAAAAAAATCTTTCCACAAACAATTTCTACACCTCCGATTTTGATTTGTCAAAATTCCAAGCAAACCAGTTGGGAATGGGAATCAAATACTCAGATGTCTTTACTTCTGCACATCTCTGGATATTTGGTTTGAAAGAACTTTCGGTAGATTATAATTTTTATGAGAGAAATACAGGCTTAAATGCCCATATCATTTCTTTAGGGGCAAACTTTATTTGGATAACCAGAAATTCAATTACAACACTCTATTAGAAAAGCTGCGTACAAATAAAAAAAATAAGTTTTAAGACTTTTCATAGCAACTCACACCAAGTCATGAATTCCAATTTAATCAACGGGGCGTAAGAGCATTGATCACGTTCTTTTTTTGTAAACCTAATACTATATCTAACTTCAGTTTTTAAAAGAATATCAAGGCTATTACCACCACAAAATAGCACATCACATTTTTTTTCAATTCCAAACCATTACACTGACGCGCTTACTAAACTTTTTTGGAAGTGGCTTTTGAGTCCAAATTTTTCAACGTATTTTTCTCAACTAAAAATCGCCCAAGAAAAAAGAAAATATTCTTATATTGTATATTCTTGCATTTTAATAGCTATCATGCGCAACAAAACAGCTAAAAACACCCCAAAACAGGTTTTGTGTTTGTTTTTACCTCATGTTCCAGTCAATTATCTTTCCAATTCTGATTGAAAAATTGGTTTTCGTTCAGAATTGAAACTTAAAATCTAAACCAACCGATGAGAAAAAAATCTTCCTCCACTTACTTTTCTTGGTTCTGAGTTTTCATGCCTTTGCTCAGACTGGTACCATCAAAGGTGTGGTCAAAGATGCTGAAACAGGCGAAAATCTCCCCTATTGCAATGTTTTTGTCAACAATACAACCATCTCAACAGTCACGGATCTGGATGGAAACTATACGCTCTCAAACCTTGAACCAGGTAGCATAGAGCTTGGATTCTCTTTCATGGGCTACATCGCCGAAACCAAAAAAGTCACGCTCAATCCTGGTGGAATTTCCACACTCAACCTATCCATGAAGCCATTTGCGCAGGAATTGAGTGATGTCGAAATCAAAGCTTCACGCGACAAAGCATGGGAACGTGACCTTAGGAAATTCCAAAATCTTTTTCTTGGAAATGACCAGATTGCTTCGCTCTCGATCATTCAAAAATCCTTGGGCAATTGATTTTGCGGAAGGAAAAGAAAAAGGAACTTTCGTAGCCACTGCCATCCAGCCAATCGAAATCATCAACAACCACTTGGGATACAAAATAAGCTTTGACCTCAAAGAATTTTATGATGCCCCTACCAATTATAGAATCATAGGTGCTGCACGATTTGAAGAAATGAAACCTGAGTCTGAAACCCAAAAAACCACTTGGGATCAAAACAGAGCAGAAGTATATCGGAAATCTCCCATGAACATGTTCAGAGCTATGATTACCAATAAACAAGAGCAAGAAGGGTTTTTCCTCTATGGCGACAAAGCAGGGGGATCTGCTAGCATGAACATGCGCTCGGATATTTTTGCAAATGAACTTGGCAAATCTGTAGTCCCTTACAAGCCTGCCCAACTGGTAACGCCTGCCGACAAACCCGGGGAATACCTCATCAATCTCAAAGGTAGAATCGAAATCCATTACCAAAAAGGATATGCCCAAGTCAATACCTATGCGGATGCACCTTATCCTGTATCATGGCTGGAAGTCAACAAAGGAATCGTCCGCGTTCGTGAAAATGGAATGGTGCTCAATCCTCAAGACCTCGTCTTCTCAGGCGATATGGATCAAAAGAGGATTTCTACACTACTTCCATTGGACTACGATGCCGAAAAAGCCATTCAACTTCAAAATCTTGTCCGAACTGCGGCTAATTTTCAAGAAAAAATCTACTTACATACTGACAAGCCTTATTACTATGCAGGCGATCCTCTTTTCTTCAAAGCTTATTTCAATTACGGAAATCCTTATCTCCGTGACGAACTAAGCAAAGTTCTGCATGTAGAACTCATCACGGAGAATCGAGATTTTGTACTCCAAAAGAAATTTCCAATTCGGGACGGCATCGTCGTAGGCAATATCACACTTCCGGACTCGCTCAACCAAGAAAAATACTTCATCAGAGCCTACACCAACTGGAACAAAAACTACGGCCCGAAGCATTATTTCACGGCTTCATTGGGAATATTATCCCCATTCCAACGGTAGAAAAATCAGAATCCACGCAATCTCCAACGCCTCAGCGCGTCACGATCTCTACTGACCAGACCGCATATGGCCCGCGTGAAAAAGTAACTTTGACCCTCCACACCCAATCCATAAGAGGAGCAGCGATCCAGACAATCTCTCCATTTCGGTACTCGATCAATCTCAAGTAGTACCCATCACAGAGCAAAATGAAATCAGCCAATCACTCAAACTTGAAGAAATCCCAGAAAGCATGAGTTTGGACAGGTTTTCTTACCCTGTCGAAAAAAGCCTAATGCAAAAAGGAGTGCTGAAAGACAGCAAAGGGAAACCAGTCCCTGGCCAAGTAATTGCTTTTGTCAATGATTTTGAGGGAATGATCGACCTTGAAGCAGATGCAAAAGGAGAATTTGTGCTGGAGGAAATGGAGTTTTATGGCCCGATGAAACTCGCTATTCAAGGAACAGATAAAAAAGGTAAACCTGTCTCGAATGTGGAACTTGTAGAAGCACTTCCAGCTCCCATTGCCTTACCTGCGGGAGCAAGTTTCCCCAAAACAAAAACCGTATCTGAGTCCATTCGTCCCAAAGTAGCCGAAGATCCCGCCACCGAACTCAAAGAAGTAGTAGAAGAGGCGGCCATCAAAACCACCCGCGCTATCTATGGCACACCCGACTATGTGGTCAAAGGGGAAAAACTCTTTGTATCTGGAAATACCACTGATCTAGTAACCAGTCTCTCAGGAAGCATACCTGGAATGCGTGTGACCACTGCCGGAATAACTGGTGGCGTACAGATCCGATTGAGAGGTGGCGCGACATCTGTTGGGAGTTCGATGGAGCCCATCGTCATGGTCAACGGCGCCGTAATGGTGAGTTCGACTGCTGCCGATAACCTCCGCAACATCAATCCTCTGAACATCGATCGAATAGAAGTTGTCTCTCGAACAGTTTCGATGCTAGGCGACCAAGGTCGAAATGGAGTGATTGCGGTCTATCTCAAAGAAGGAGTTTCTGAGCAAACCAATCTCCCATCAGCAAATCCAGCAGGAGTTTCTAATTTTACGATAGAAGGCTATCAGCCACAAATTCCATTTTATCAGATAGATTATGCACAAGAGGCAGATTCTGAATTAGTGGATCAACGACAGACTATCTATTGGAATCCTTATCTGGTGACAGACGCGACGGCAAAGTTCAAGTCAGCTTCTATACCAATGACCTTGCTGGCCCTATGACGGTTGTCGTCAGAGGATTGGGACTAGATGGACTTCCAGTTTCGGGAACATTCACGATCAATCAGAAATAAATCTTCTTGCAAAACAGAAATCTTTTAATTTCGGGCATGAATCGAAACATTTTTGTCGGAATATTTTGCCTAATCTCCTCTCTTTCCCTTGCACAGACCAGCATAGGATTGAGAGGCGGCTTTGGGAGTTCATCCTTTACTTATCAGCCCACTCCAAGTAGTCGCAGAATAGATGTGCCCGGCATAAGTGCTCCTAGTTTTGCTTTTGTGATCGAGCACTTTTCTGCCAAGAATGCAGGGATAGAGATTAATTTTCAGTATTTGAGTTTGGGTTTTCGTCAGGAAAATAAAAACGAGCCTACTCAAATCAACGAGACGAGATTTGATTATCTCAAGATCCCCTTACTCAGCAGTTTTTACATGGAAGAGGAGGTCGATTTCTGATTAAAATGGGGCCACATCTAGGCTATATGCTAAGCGCAAAAGACATCACAAGACCCTATTCAGGAGCCAATCCTACCGAACTTCCGACCTACGGGAAACCAGATGATGTTCCAAATAGATTTCAATATGGCTTGACCGGCGGAGTTGGACTTGCCAAACTATTTGGCAAAAGTACCCTGACCGGCGAGGCTCGATTAGGTTTTGATTTTTCGAAGCCCGAAACCCAAGATCGGATTTTTGACATGAACTCCACCAATCTTGAATTCACGCTGACATCTTTTTCCGAGTACGAGAGATGCGAAAGGAGTGAAAGAGTCTCTTATAATTAATTGACAGAATTTACTTTTCATTTTTGAGATCAAAGGGCTTTTTGGTTGGATATAAAGGGATTAGCTTGAGGAAACGCACAGATCGAATTCGGGAAATTTACAAAAACAATAGAAACTTTTACGGACTTGAAAAGATGATAGAAGGTATATATGAGGAATTGGTAACTAAACTCGTAGCTCAAAAAATAAATCAAATCAATAAAGGATCATTTTATGTAAACAAGTCCATTTTAGATAAGGAAGAAGCTTCATCGATTTTATCGAAGCATCTCTCTCAAACCATAAAAAACGCCTTAAACTATATCAAAGGAGAGAATCAAATCGAGCTTCAATTGAAATAGCTAACAAAAATCATCATTCTTCTCAAAGAGGAGCTGAAAAAAGAAGAGTTTGACAATGATTTGATTGAAATTGAAGGACAAATCCTCAACGCTGTATTTTCGAAAGTAGATTCCCATTTTTCTGATTTGAATTTACATCTAAAAGAAATCACCCCTTATACCAGGTTGACCCAAAGCGAATTATTTACGGGAGGTAATATAGGTTTATCGCTCGAAAGCGAATTGAAAAAAGAGATTTTATCCTCCAATTCCATTGATTTATTAGTCTCGTTTATAAAATTCAAAGGTGTCATTATCCTCGAAAGAGAGTTAAAGGAATTCACAAACAGAGGAGAAGATTGAGAGTCATTACCACCACTTATATGGGGGCTTCTGACTACAAAGCAATCAATTGTTATCAAAATTAGAAAACACTCAAGTCAAAATATCCTACAATTCCGGAAACGAGAGGCTCCATGCCAAAGCCTATTTATTCAGACGAAACACAGGCTTTGACACAGGCTACATTGGTTCGTCCAATTTCTCCAGATCAGCTCTCACGGATGGATTGGAATGGAATCTCAAAATAACAACCAAGGAAGTAAGTCATATCATCGCAAAATTTCAAAAGACATTTGATACCTATTGGCAAAGCGACGATTTTGAATTGTTTGATGACTCAATACACCAGGAGAAACTGATAAATTCTTTGAATCAAGGCAAATCATGGAAAGAATCAAGTTTCAACACTTCATTTTTTGAAATAAAGCCTTACCCATTCCAATCCGAAATTTTAGAAAAGCTAGAGGTAGAAAGAGCTATTCACAATCGCCATCGAAATCTAGTTGTAGCTGCGACAGGCACAGGCAAAACCGTAATTTCGGCTTTTGACTACAAGAATTTTAAAAATCGCAATAGGTCAGCCAAACTGCTATTTCTCGCACATCGAAAAGAAATTTAACTCAATCTCTCAGTGTATTCAGAGGGGTATTAAAAGATAATAATTTTGGGGAATTATGGGTAGATGGCTACATTCCGGATTCATACGAATATGTTTTTGGTTCCATCCAAACTATCAATAATCGATTGTCAGAAATAAGCCTATCTGCGGAATATTTTGATTTTATCATAATCGATGAATGTCACCATCTCACAGCAAGCAGTTATCGTGGAATACTGAATTATTTCAAACCAAAAGTTCTGCTTGGATTAACAGCTACTCCCGAGCGAATGGATGGTGGAGATATTCAAGAAGATTTTCATCATAGAATTGCTGCGGAAATACGTTTACCTGAGGCTTTAAATAGAAAACTTCTTTGTCCATTCCAATATTTCGGGATCACAGACAGCATAGACCTTTCTGCTGTGGGATGGGAAAAAGGTAGGTATGTAGCAAGTGAATTATCGTCTATCTACACCGCCAACGACCGGAGAGTGAGAGAGGTGATCCAGGCACTTGATCAATACACAAAGGATTTGAATGATGTGAGGGCAATTGGTTTCTGTGTATCGATGGAGCATGCGAAATTTATGGCAGAAAAATTTATACTTGCAGGTCTGAAAGCTGATTATTGACAAGTTCAAATACCCAAAACAGAGATCAAGTCAGAAATCAATTGGCCCAGAAAGAAATCAATTACTTATTTGTTGTAGATATTTTCAATGAGGGTGTTGATATTCCTGAGATAGATACTGTGTTGTTTTTGAGACCTACTGAGAGTTTGACTATTTTCTTGCAGCAACTTGGGAGAGGCCTAAGATTGGCAGATGGAAAAGATTGTCTCACGGTGTTGGATTTTGTAGGTAATTCGAGACCAGAATACAAGTTTGAAAATAAATTCAGAGCATTAATAGGCAAAACTGCCACCACAGTTGCCAAAGAAATAGAGGACAATTTCCCTCATTTACCACTTGGCTGTTCTATAATTTTAGAAAAAAAAGCCAAGAAAATTATTCTTGAAAACATAATCGCTGCCACAGCATTAAACAGAAATCAACTCATTCAAAAGATTCAAAACTTTGAGCATCAGACAACTTTGGAGTTGAATCTTCGGAATTTTGTTGCGATCAATAATATCCCACTTCAAGCAATATACAAACGAGGGGGATGGAAAAGACTCTGTTTTGAAGCTGGCAGATTGAATGATTATGAAGACCTAAATGAGAAGCCAATCGTAAATGCGATTTCCAAAAATGGTTATCGTGTAGTTCCTCGAGCTATTTCAATTTTTTATTACGCCTCGCCAATAATGGTTTTGATGTTTCAGTGAATGATTTCACTGAGGAAGAAAGGCAAATGCTTCTCATGTTGCACTATGACATTTGGCAAAATGCAGGAGGATTTGATTCATTAGAGCTAAGCATTCGTGAAATAGGAAAAAAATAAAGTGTTGATAGGTGAAATTATCGAGGTACTGGAATTACTGATTGATGAAATAAGTTTCAAAGAGATTGATATCACTCTACCCTACTCTCAACCTCTGAAAACCCATGCTCGATATACCAGAGATCAGATCTTAGTAGCATTTGGAATGAATACTTTTGAAAAAGTTTCTTCCAATCGAATTGGTGTAGGTGTAGCTGAAAACAAAGAATTGAACACTGAATTGTTATTTATCAATCTAATCAAATCGGAGGAAAAATTTTCACCTACAACTATGTATGACGATTATGCTATCAATGAAACCTTGTTCCATTGGCAAAGCCAAAATTCCGCTGGTCCGGAAACCCCTAAAGGTATTTCTTACATCAAACATCAAGAAGCAAAAAAATATTTTGCTTTTCGTAAGAAAAAAACAAGGATGAATTTGGCAATACAATCAGCTATGTTTTTGTAGGAGAAGGACGGCTTAAAGAGCATTATGGTGCCAAACCAATGAGCATCAAATGGGAATTAAATGAGCCTTTACCGCATTATCTTTGGAAAGATGCTGCTAAGCTTAGCGTAGGTTGATTATTTATCACAAACTTTAAAACAACCCCCCAAGACAATCCCATTCTATGTCTTTGGGGGGCTCATTGTTCTACCTCTCTCCTTCTCAATCCAAAAATCTCCAGTTGGTTTGGTAGTTTTTGTCGAGAGTTTTGCCTGTGACTTTGGTTTTGATTTTTCGAAGCCCGAAACCCAAGATCGGATTTTTGACATGAACTCCACCAATCTCGAATTCACGCTGACCTATCTTTTCAGAGTACGAGAGATGAGGGAGTGAGGAGGTTGAACGATCGCCCAAGCAATGTTGAATTCCGGTAAGAGATAATAAGATTGTTTTTTGCGCTCAGTCCTTTGATAAACAAGGGAAATATTACCTTCAGGGTGTTTAAATCTGAATTCATTTTTTGACTCTTGTCATATATCCTTAGATTTTTCCGACAAACTCATGTAAATGAATCGCACACAACTCGACCATCTCTTAAAACTCCACCACAAAGACGCTTATTTATGGGCGAGGCAGTGCTGCTCATTTAATGATGACTTGGCGAAAGATGTCCTTCAACAGTTTATTTAAAGATCCTTGAGGGGAAAGCAAAGTTGAATGATGAAGAAAAAGCGAAAACATGGATTTTTTCTATCATCCGCTACACGGCTATAGATCAGCTGCGAAAAACAGGGAAATTCATCTCAATAGAAAGCGACGAAGAAATTGCCGATATTGAAGAGGAAGTCGATTTGACGGACTACAAAGCAATCATCAACCTCCTCCCAAGAATGCAACAAGAAGTGATTCTAATGGTTTTTTACCATCAGATGACAATCGAGCAAAGTGCGGAAGTTTTACAAGTAAGCCTTGGAACTGCACGCACCCATTATGAACGTGGGAAAAAGAATCTGAAAAAATTAATTTTAATAGCCCAAACTAAGGCGCAAAATGGAAAATAACGACCAACTGAACTTGTTTTTTGAGCAGATGAAAACAAAGGATAAGGACTTGTCTATTCCTCCTTTTCGAAGTCAAAAACCGAAAAAAATCAATCCATGGATTCCAATAGGAATTGCAGCTTCTGTGGCCCTTATCTGCATTGCAGTATGGCATGAAAAGCCCATCCCTGATCCTCCTGCAGAAGTCATCATCATCACGCTTCAACAGGGGAAAAATCACCAACAGGAAATCATAATCGAGGAAAAAACACATCTCGAAACTTGGGAACCTAGCACTTCATCCTTACTCACTGAATACTAAAACCAATCGACACAAATCATTATGAAAAAAATCTTAATCCTTTTGCTCACCTCATTTACTGGATTGACTCAGGCACAGGACATCTTCAGTGACTACCTGCATTCTGCGGATCGTATCATGAAAAACCGAGAAATCATCTCTCTGACAGAAGCACAAGCCGAAAAAATCAGGAAAATACACAGCGCCAATGCAAGTGATTTCACAACGCTGAAACGGGATTTGGATGCCGCCATGGAAAAATTAAAAACTCTGTTGGAAGAGACAAAGACAAATCAAGAAGTAGTGCAAAAGCAAATGAATGAGGTCTTAATCTTGGAAAATTCTCTCAAGAAAAAGCAGCTCAGCACCTTGATTGCTATCAACAATGAACTGACAGAAACCCAGCAGAAAACCCTGAAAAACATCAAAAAAATAATCTAACTGGAAATTCATCCATACCTCCAGTTCCACCAGTGTATATTCAAACCTCCCCAAATACACCTGCTGCACAACCGCTCTATGCTATAAAAACTGACAATAGCTATTTGATAATTCCCGATGTCAAGGAAATTAAACCAGAGGATATTGAGTCGATTGAGGTTTGGAAAGGAGATAAAGCAACTGAAAAGTTTGGACAAAACGGCAAAAATGGCGCAATTATCATTACCCTAAAAAAAGACAATGAACACAATTTGTTTTAAAAATTATTTAAGATTTTAATAAGAAAAAGAGGCTGTCTCATAAGTCTCATTTAAATTAAATTAAAAGGCTACCTGATTTTTCGGGTAGCCTTTTCTTGTTTAACTCAAAATTGTTATTTGAGGTGTGGAAAAACAAGACTTAAATATAGTCTTTAAAGACTATTATCCCAACCAGTTGATGCTCCTTCCCCACAATTTGGTGACCTTCTTCCAACAGAGCATCCCGCCCGTGTAGTCAGCGCGGTTGTAGACAAGATAAACATCCAGCCCATCCTTTTGCATTACAGTAATATGGGGGCGAGCAGTTACCATCCCCGCATGCTGTTGAAGGTGCTGATATACGGTTACCTGGAAAACTGCTATTCTTCCCGGAAACTTGAGAAAGCTGTCCGTGAAAACATCGGATTCATGTGGCTTTCGGGCATGCAGCGCCCCGACCACAATACCATCAACCGTTTCCGAGGGGAAAAGCTCCGTGAAGTGATCCGCGAGGTTTTTTCACAGGTAGTGCTCATGCTTTACGATGAGGAACTGCTTGACATAAAAGATGTTTATACAGACGGGACCAAAATAGAGGCCAACGCCAACAGATACACTTTTGTCTGGGGAAGGCTGTCAAAAAGAGCAAGGAGAGGATTGCAAAGCAGCTTCAGGAGCTCTGGGATTACGCTGCCGAAGTGGCAAAGGAAGAACTCGGACAGCCCGAAGAGAAGTTTGAGAATCCCAGTCCCGAAAAAGTACTTGAGACCGTTGAGAAGATCAACACTGCACTCCGGGACAAAGATGTTGACCCCAAAGTGAAACAGAAGCTCAGATATGCAAAGAAAAACTGGCCCAGAAAGCTTGCCGAATATGAACAGAAGGAGGAGATCTTACAGGAGCGCAACAGCTATTCAAAAACCGATGAAGATGCCACTTTCATGCGGATGAAGGAAGACCACATGAAAAACGGGCAGCTTAAACCCGGCTATAACCTCCAGCTCAGTACCCACGGGCACTTTGTGGTCAACTACACCCTTCACCAAAAACCCAACGATACCACCACACTCATCCCGCATATGGATGCCCACCAGCAGATGTACGGAGCCTACCCCGAAACACTCACTGCCGATGCGGGCTACGGAAGCGAGGAAAACTATGCCGCTCTCGAGCAAAATGGTACATCTGCGTATGTGAAGTATAATTACTTCCATAAAGAACTCAGGGAAGAAAAGAGGAAAAACAGGCAATACAAGCTGCTTGAAAACCTGTATTATGACAGCCAAAAAGACAGGTATATCTGCCCGATGGGACAGCCGATGGAAAGGGTCGGTACCAGAACCGGGACAACGTCGACAGGATACAGACAGGAATATGCGAGATATACGGCATCAAATTGTGCCAGATGCCCTCTGGCCGCTTCGTGCAAGCCGGGAAAGGGGAACAAAACCATTGAAGTCAACAGGACACTGGAACGGTTCAAATCAGTAGCAAAACAAAAGCTGACCTCTCCGGAGGGAATCCAAAAAAGAAAGCAGCGAGCCACAGACGTGGAACCTGTATTCGGGCACCTCAAGCAAAACAAGGGATGAAGAGGTATGTTCTTAGGGGACTGGAAAAGGTGGAAATTGAAACAGGTCTCCATGTAATCGCCCACAACCTTTCCAGAAAGGCAGCAAAAGCAGCATAAAAAGCACTTTCGGTGGACTATTAATCCAAAGAAACCATAAAAGATGATCAGCCCTGGCAAGGCAATAAGCACCCGGTTTTGACCTGTGTTCAAAAAAATAGAGGCCGATTTTGTGGAAATCGGCCTCTATGGCTTAATTTTGGCTGTTTTGAAAATTAACCGTTAATTTTGAGACAGCCTCTTTTTTACAATTCAGTGAAAAGATTTTTTACTTGATGCACCAAAAATCTTTTATTAACTCCTGATCCAATGGATTTTATGAGTTCTTTGAAACAAATTATACTTGATATCTTGAGTCATTCAGTAATCATAATCCAACCTCACTTCTCAATCCAAAAACCTCCAGTTGGTTTGGTGGTTTTTGTCGAGAGGTTTGCCTGTAACTTTGGCACGGAGAATCTCGATCGGCATGGCGTTTTGACTCATGATCAGGTCATGAAATTCCTTCTCTCCCATCTTGCCTGTGTTCACCATTTCATCTCTCAACGCATAGATTTCTAGCGCACCGATCATGTAGGCGATCTGATAAAGCGGGCCATAACTTCCTTCAAACGAACGCCTTACTTCTGCTTCTGCATTGGCTCTCTCATGCCCTACCTTGTCCACGAGGAGATCGATGCATTGCTGCGGAGTCATTTTGCCCAAGTGATAATTGAGCGAAAAAATGATCCTCGCACAGCGGTGCATTCTCCAGAATAGCATCCCAACTTTGTCTTTGGCATCTCGCGGAAAATTGCGATCCAAAGTACAAACTCCCAATACAGCGCCCAGCCTTCTGTCCAAAAAGGCGTGCCGAATGGTCTTCTGTGTACCATATTGCGCTGGTTCATAAACTGCTGCAAATGATGTCCCGGAATCAATTCATGCTGAACAGTCGCTCTCGAAAAATGAGGATTATTGCCTCTCATGCTCATCATCTTGTCTTCATGGCTCATTTCGGAAGTTGGATAGGCGATTTGGATCATCTCTCCGCCCAAAAAAACGGCTCACGCGCTGCCTTTCTGCCGATATCATGATCGTCCTCCAAGTTTCTTTGCCAGTGCGGCACCGTGATCAGGTCATTTTCTTCCATGTAAGTCGTGGCTTCTTCTGCCAGTCGGATCACTTCTGCCGGCCAAGCTCCAGCAGGGAAATAGGTGTTTTTGACCATTTCCAAAGCTGCTTTCCAATCATTGCCAAATCCCAGTTCATTCGAGGCTTTGAGCATTTCTTTTTCGCACCATGCAAACTGTTTTTCAGCTTCTGCAATCAATTCTTCTGGACTGTATGCGATCATTTCAAATCCCAATTGCTGCTCGAGGGCGACTCTGCCGATTGGTTTGCCGATGATTCCGCTGCCATCATCCTTGATTGAGTTGGTGTAGTGGCTGCGCAATGCTTTCGCGTACGCCTTCATACTGGCTTCCAACCGTTGCCAAGGCTGAGGCATCCACCAGGTAAATTCGGGATCAAAATCAAAATAATACCCATAAGCTTCTCCAGTGACTTTTTTGGAGTGTTCAATCGCCTGTGCTGCGAGGTCCGCTTTCTGCCAACTGGTGTAAGTCGTGTGCTTGGGAGCCCTTTGAGCTGCGCATCAATTTGATTTGCTACCTCATTCCAGATTCCTGCCAACTGCTGAGATTTGGGTTGTGCGGCGCGTCGTCTTCCTTTCACAAACTCTTCGAGCGGTCCCTGCGAAAGCCAAAACAGCTGAAATCTCTCAAAAGCTTGCTTGTCTATTGCAAGTTCGGAGGCTGATTTCTGGAGGTGGTTTCGAAACACACATAGTCAATTTTACCATCCTCAGAAAGAGATTCATAGGATTGGGCCTGCAAAGTCTCGAGGTAATCTTGGTAAAACTTTCCCATTCGGTCAAAAAACTCAACCGAGTGAGGATTGGAATACAGCCGCGTAAGAGCGCCTCGATCTGCTTGATACGTCTGGATCATTTGTGCGAGTTCGGTCGCTTGTGCAAGCCCTGCGGAAAGTAAAAAACAGCAGAGAAAGAGAATTTTTTTCATGTTGGGATTCAGAAAAAGGATGGAAAAGAGATCGCAGCAGAAGTATCCACTGTCAATCGAAAGCTGAGTTAGAAAAAAATTCTCAATTCATCCACACCGCAGGAGGAATTTTTGATTGGAGTCAGTTTTTTCTGAATTCACGCGGCGTAATTCCCGAGATCGATTTGAATGCCCGATTGAAGTAGGATAAGTTTTCGAATCCCACCTGAAAAGCAATCGCAGCAATGCTCAAATCTGTCTCTAGGAGTAGTTTTTGGGCTTCATTGATGCGAAGCTGCTGCAAGTATTGGGTGAAAGTTTTGCGTGTTCGGAGTTTGAAAAACCTGCAAAAAGCTTCCTTGCTCATGTTGGCTTTTTCGGCAACTTCTTGAAGTGAAATTGGCCTATTTCGCTCCTGAAGCATCAATTGAATGACTTGATCCATCCGATTTCCATCCCGCTCAGAGAGCGAAAGGGCTATGGGATTCTGGTGGAGAGACTGGAGATCTCCAGCATCTTGCTTGACCAAATCCAAGAGTCGAAAAGCCAAACTCAGCCGATTCAATCCCCAGCTTTGACCAAAAGTTTGGAAAACCTCAGAGATACTTTCCCTACTCTTGCCCAAAACCCGAAAACAAGTCCCTGCCCGCTCCTGGAATTTTCGGAGTTCTTGCAAATCCTCGATTTCCACAGTGCATTCCCCCAAACTTGAAAATCAAAAAAACACGGTTTGTCCAAATGAGCCCAAATGCGATTTCCCTTCGAAATATTCTGGATCACTCCTGAAGACATGTGGACATTTTCACCGACTAGAAACACATCGCCTGCCTGAAACCTCCCTACGTAATCACCACTCAAAAACTGTCCTTTCCCAGACTTGATCAGCGTCAACTGCCATTGAGGATGTTGGTGAAGTTTGTCATAAAAATGATCTCCCACATCTTCTTGGTAGCGGACAAATTCTTTTTGGGACTTGGGGATCTGAAAGGAAATTACCTTGGACATTCTCAAAATTAATAGCTGATTGGTATTTTACAAGTCAATTATTATCAATTTTGGTCAATATTGTATCATTAGCGATTAATTCAGTGGGAGAAAAATCGTTTTGAGTAGGCTAGTTTTGAAATAAAAAAAGCTATGAATTGGAAAGGTGTATTTCCCGCAGTCACGACTAAATTTCATGCAGACGGAAGTCTCGACATGGATTTATTTTTCAAAAACCTGGACTTCCAGCTTGCCTCGGGAGTACATGGCATCATCCTCGGTGGTACGCTCGGCGAAAGCAGTGCTTTGACCCAAGCCGAAAAAATCACACTCACCCGAGATACTGTGAACTATGTAGCAGGTAAAGTTCCTGTGATTCTGAATATTGCTGAAGGCGCAACTCAAGACGCTCTTTTCTGGGCCAAGAAAGCCGAAGAACTAGGAGCTTCTGGCCTGATGATCTTGCCTCCTATGCGCTATGCGGCAGATGCACGCGAGTCGTGACCTATTTCAAAACCGTCGCCAATAGCACCAAATTGCCGATGATGATCTACAATAATCCTGTGGATTACAAGACTTTGGTCACGCTTGACATGTTTGAAGAGCTTGCGGAATGTCCCAATATCCAAGCGATCAAAGAATCTACACGCGATATCTCCAATGTCACACGGATGCACAATAGATTTGGAGATCGATTCCAACTTCTCTGTGGGGTGGATACACTCGCCATGGAAGAATTGCTAATGGGAGCCGTAGGCTGGGTGGCAGGATTGGTTTGCGCTTTTCCGAAGGAAACCGTCAAAATCTATCACTTGATCCAAGAAGGAAAAATCGACCAGCGCGAGAGATTTACCGTTGGTTTTTACCACTTTTGGAACTTGATATTCATCCCAAACTTGTCCAATACATCAAATTGGCGGAGCAGCATTGTGGTATCGGGAGCGAGCATGTACGTGCGCCACAGACTGACTCTGATCGGAGAAGAACGTGCTCGCGTAGAAAAAATCATCCTTGATGGCATCAAAAACAGACCTGCACTTTGATCCCAGCAGGCAATCCTAATCGGTAAAATTGGCGACAAATTAAATTCTACCGATCAGAAACTCTTTCAATCAAAAACCTTTTTAAAAAACAGGTTTTGATTGAGCTTCCTATTTCATTTCCTAGATTTGAAAACCAAGAAACGAGTACCGATAGAAATCCAATCGGACTTGGTTCTTTTCTTTATTATTTCATCAAACTTTTACTCCATGACCGATATCAATCTGATTTTCAGCGCTGCGCAAGAAGCTTTCCTATTTTATAAAAATATTTCTGCACGCGAGAAAAGTGATTTTTTAGAGAATTTGGCGCAGCTGATCGAGGAAAATCGGGCGTTGATCGTACCGATAGCAGTGAAGGAGTCTAATTTACCTGAAGGCCGCATCAATGGTGAACTTGGACGGACTACAGGTCAGATTAAGTTGTTTGCCAACCTGTTGAGGGAAGGCAGCTGGGTAGAAGCCACCATCGATCCCGCAGATCCTGCTCGTACGCCAATCCCAAAATCCGATATCAGAAGGATGCTTACCCCGATTGGTCCAGTCGTCGTGTTTGGGGCTAGTAATTTCCCGCTGGCATTTTCGACCGCTGGAGGAGATACCATTTCGGCTTTGGCAGCAGGCTGTCCAGTCATTTACAAAGGACATCCCGCCCATCCTGAACCTCGAGAGGCATTGCGGCTTGTATTCACCAAGCCATTTTGAAAGCTGGATTTCCAGCTGCGTTGTTTACACATTTGGAAGGCGGAATAGAAATCGGCCAGCGTTTAGTTCAGCATCCGATCGCCAAAGCCGTAGCATTTACAGGTTCGTTCGCTGGTGGAAAAGCGCTTTTCGACTTGGCAAATCAGCGCGAAGAACCTATTCCTGTATTTGCGGAAATGGGTTCAGTAAATCCTATTTTCGTGTTTTCGAAGAAACTAGCAAGAGAATTAGACAGTTTGGCAAAAGCATTTATCGGCTCCTTGACCTTGGGAGTAGGACAGTTTTGCACCAATCCAGGGTTGATTTTTGTGCCAGCATCACATGCCAAGGACTTCGAAAAAGCTTTGGCAAATGAGCTTAGCGCCATTGCTTCCGCCCCGATGCTTCATCCTGGCATTGCACAAGCCTATTATGAGGCGATCCAAAATCTACACGCTCGGGAGGAACTACACTGGGTCAAAGTCGCAGACCCAAACATCTGATCAATGGGAGCCCAGCACTCGCCTCGATCAAGGCATCGGATTGGGTTCGAGAGGATCTATTTCAGCAAGAAGTTTTTGGAGCTTTTGCGATGATGGTGATCTATGAAAACGAAGAAGAGCTTTTGGACATTGCCAAAAAACTCCATGGTCAATTGACATCACTGTATGGGCAGAAGCGGATGAACTCCAAACGCAGCGTTATTTGCTCAATTTATTGGCAGAAAAATGCGGTCGTTTGCTGTTCAAAGGTGTACCTACAGGCGTAGAAGTGGGTCATGCGATGCAACATGGCGGGCCTTATCCTTCCACTACAGATGCTCGCAGCACTTCGGTAGGCTCTTATGCCATCAAGCGATTTGCGCGTCCAATAGCATTTCAGGATATGCCTTCAGAATTGCTTCCAGAGGCATTACGTGACGAAAACCCACTCGGACTCATGCGCTTGGTCAATGGCGAATGGACAAAATAATCGGGGTGATTTTCAGAAATTCTTTGGTTTTGGCACCCATCATCTTTCCTAATTTATCAAAAACTGGCTATCATTTATGAAACATACTTTCAGCTGCATCGATGCTCATACCTGCGGAAATCCCGTTCGGGTAGTTTCTGGCGGAGTTCCATTTCTCCAAGGAAAAACCATGCTCGAAAAACGAGCTTATTTCTTAGAAAATTACGATTGGATCAGGACGGGATTGATGTTTGAGCGCGCGGACACGATATGATGTCTGGCTCGATGCTTTTTCCTCCTCATGATCCTCAAAATGATTTCGCGGTGCTCTTCATCGAGACGAGCGGATGCCTTCCCATGTGGTGACATGGAACCATCGGGACGATTACGATCGCCATTGAAGAGGATTGATCCATCCCAAACTCCGGGATTTCTACGCATGGAAGCGCCGGCAGGTCTAGTTTTGGTCGAGTACAAACAAGAAGGCAAAAAGGTAAAATCCGTCAAACTGACCAATGTCAAAAGTTTTCTAGCAGCCGAAAATCTAGAAATCGAGTCCGACGAACTCGGCAAACTCAAGGTAGACGTGGCATATGGAGGAAATTTCTACTGCATCATTGATCCACAAGAAAACTTCCCTTGTCTGGAACATTTCAAAGCCGAGCAACTCATCAGTATGGCACGCTCACTTCGGACCAGGATGAACGAAAAATATGAGTTTGTACATCCAGAGCATCCTTCCATTCGTGGGCTTTCGCATGTGCTGTGGACAGGAAAAACCCTCGATCCTACCAGTACCGCTCGCAACGCAGTATTTTACGGAGACAAGGCTATCGACCGCTCACCTTGCGGTACAGGCACTTCTGCCGCATGGCACAGTGGCATGCCAAGGCTGGCTCAAACCTGGTCAAGATTTCATTCATGAGAGTTTCATCGGGTCAAAATTTACCGGCAGAATCGAAGAAGAAACCGAGATAGCAGGCAAGCCAGCCATGATTCCGAGCATCGAAGGCTGGGCGATGGTGACAGGATACAACACGATTTTCTTGGACGACGAAGATCCGTATGTACATGGATTCCAAGTTATTTAAACCCAAAAAAAAAACAGACCAACAAAATCCAAGGCTTCCAAAAAAACCCAACAAAAGTGATTTTGCATATTGATTTTGAGACCATACAACTATGAAACCTACACTCATCATCGGCGGGGGCATCGTCGGATTATTCTCGGCTTATTTCCTTCAAAAGGAAGGGATTGAAGTTCAGATCATTGACAAAGATGATCTTCAGGACAATTGCTCCACCGGAAACGCAGGAATGATCGTTCCGAGCCCTATCATTCCACTAGCGGCACCTGGAATGATCAGCAAAGGTTTTTCGTGGATGTTTTCGTCCAAAAGCCCTTTTTACATCCATCCAAGATTGGATTACAAACTGTTACGATGGTGCATGTTGTTTTTTCGTGCCGCAAATGAAGGCCAAGTAAAAAAGAGCATTCCTTACCTCAAAAACTTAAGTTTGATGAGCAAGGCATTGTATCAAGAATTCCGTCAGGACCATCCAGAGTCTGCCATTGCCTTAGCCGAAAAAGGCTTGATGATGATCTATCAGACAGCATCGGTGGAGAAAGAGGAGATTGAATTTGCACATTTGGCGCGGACGTATGGGCTCGATGTGGATATTTTGACCCCATCGGATATTCAAAAAATCGAGCCCAATCAGGAAGTCAAAGCCCGAGGAGGAATTCTGTTTCCGGGTGATGCACATTTGGATCCAGGAGCACTTTACGGTTTTTTGAAGCGATACCTGGAGCAAAAAGGAGTGAAATTCAGTTACAATACCCAAGTAACTGGGTTTGAAAAGAAAAATGGAGCGGTGCAAGCTGTGCTAACCGACAAAGGCAAAATCGAAGCGGAGAAAGTCTTGCTTTGCGGAGGCTCTTGGTCTGGTGAATTAGCTTCACTTTTGGGATTTTCGCTGCCGATGATGGGTGGAAAAGGGTACAGTTTTCTCCAAGAAAATCGTCCCGAAATCATGCAAGCAACCATCCTGACCGAGAGCAAAGTAGCCGTCAGTCCTTATGGAAATCAAATCCGATTTGGCGGAACGATGGAAATCGCTGGAACCAACCAAAGCATCAATATCAACCGTGTAAAGGGGATTTTTGAATCGATCAAAAGATATTACCCTGAGTTTGAAGCGAAATTTCCGCAGAAAAATGAAATCTGGAAAGGGCTCAGACCTTGCTCACCAGATGGTCTTCCTTATATCGGGTTTGCGCCGGGATATTCAAATGTACTGGTAGGGAGTGGCCACTCCATGATGGGCATCAGCCTCGCGCCGGGCACTGGGAAAATCTTAGCCGAACTGCATCAGCAGAAAGACAGTTCAATGGAAATCAAAGGATTTGAAGTGGGGAGATTCCACTAAAAAACATCCCATCGCCGCAGATAACTCATCCTTTGTGGCGATGGGGATGTTTGAAAAGAAAACAATTCGTTCTTCCTATGTTTTGGGAAAATGAAACCCGAAATCATCTCTGGGATGAATTTGAATTACGAGTAAAAAATCGTCCCAAGACCCTTAGCAACAAGTAATTACGATTGTAGAATAGAAATTTTAGTATCTATTAACTTTTTGTATTTCTTTGCTTGAAATTAAATTCTCCTTCAATATATCTTTCAAGTTCTGACTCCTTTTTGATTTAATTCAATCAAATTTCCATTTTGCAGAATTTTTATTTTCTGGAAATGACTGAGGTAAGTCAATTGATAAGGTGCATTCAGATTGATTCTTCCAGAAGATTCATATACAGCATCAAATTCAATTCCCCTAATGGATTGAATCGATGGATAAGAAAGTCTCCCATAAACTTATCCAAAATAAACCAAGATCCTGCCCCTTCCCGCTGAGCCAATGTGCATGACTTGGAATATTGCTAGGCCTTAAGGTTCTGGAAGAGTTCCATTTGGATTGATGCAAATCGGCACTAGCTTTTGACTTGCAGATCCATCTTTTGAGATTTTCCCCAAGGATCTTACGTTACTCATCGGACTCGGCGTGAGCGTCAATGGAAAGTACAAACGGAGTTTTCTGAACCAACCAGGCCTAGAATTGATCAAGACGGTATTCACAAATCGTGAGCAATTTGTACCACCATAGACAAAAGGGCCATAGACTACAGGAGAGCGATCCTGAATTTCTTTTGCTTTGGCAAAACCACGTTCAAAATCCACATGACAACTGGATGCATGCAATATTCCCTCACCGTGATAGCTTGAGTTTGCATTCAACGCTTTCAATATAGCTGGAAGATTTTGAAGTTCTCCAGATTCTGTCCATTGGGCATTGATCGGTAAAGTCAAATCTGGGTCGGTTTTGGCGCTCCTAACTCTCCCAAAACCTTTGGGCGCGTGATATCTTCCAAAATCAAAATAATGGATCTCAGAATCCAATTTTTGATCAGAATCAATGCTGCATGCCCGGCTTGGTAGTAATGACCCCGATTGAAGACGAGAAACATCAATAAAGAGTCATACCAACCACCCGCCTGTTTACAATACGTTTCTGGCCATGCTAATGCGATTGCAATTCCAGTTTTGAATGACATGTTTTTATCTCTTTAGCTATGTAAGTTTTGGCATGTGTGAGCAAATCAAGGTAATGAACAGTCATTGAGCTTCTGACGCGAACAAGTTGTGTCAAGCTAATTGACTTGGCCCTGTTGCCGAATCGAGCAAGAAAGAGTTTTCTGCGTCTTGAAAGTTTTTTTGAAGGTGGAATTGCTGAATTCTTTTCTGAGAAACAAAATCATCTTCTAGTTGAAATTTATCAAACAAAGCATTCCGCTTTTCCTGCACACTTGGAGGATAAAGTGTCACCGAGGACCAAAGTTGAGGAATGGTAGAATTCAATTCCCTCAAGGAAGAACAAGATCCATCCCAACGCAGCTCCAATAATTGAGTCTCAGTGTAGTATTCTTGGACACCGATCAGGGTAAAAGGTTCTATAAAGTTAAAGTCAAAGTTTTCGGCAAAACTTCTGAAATCAGCGTATTCCAAATACCTCAAGAGGAATCAATCCCCGGCTCATTTTATAGTTTCTTGTTTTTGGTGATTTGTCCACGCACCATTTAACAACAAACTGATAAAGTCCCGCCATCCGAACAGATCCATGTCCGTTGGATTTTTGATCCTTGGGGAAGATCAGATTATTAGTTCCTACTTGATAGAAAGCTGGGGGAGTTGCCTCCCGATAGACCACCTCGTCGCGGGTGGATGTGAGGATGAATCCCACAGAAGTGGGATATAAGATACAGTGCACATGATTTTAAGATTCTTGGAGTGAGAGTTGAGAGTTTCTGAAACGAATTGTAGAAGGAGCTATTCCAAAATTCGAGCTGATTAGGAAGCTAGTTCAAGTTGATTTAATCCGATTTTGATCAGGGCTTGATGATGATCGCATGATCTAGGTTGTAGGCCAATTCGCGAAAAGGCTTGATTTGATGTAGATTGTTGCATCCATGTCCATCCCATAATCTCCCACTAGGGTAAGTGGTTTATCTTGGGTGATTGATTCTAGAAATTCCAAAATATGCTGAATCTCCAAGGCTGCTACCAAAGGATTGGTTTCTATTTCAAGGTTCCGTCCCCGCAGATCATAGTTGATGTGGTCAGAAAATTCTGACTTCTGAATGGCCTGATATAGTTCTACAATGTGGCGAATTGTTGTCCTAAACTAGACCCAGAAAGGATTTCCAGGGATTGGGCATATTTTTTTTGAGTCTAGTTGCTCGCCAAAGATTTTTGATTTCATTTAGGTTTTTGATGCAAAAGGTAATCATACGGTTGGTGTGTATTTTTTGGTTAGGGTCTAAACAGGTTCGAATTTGATTTACCAGTATCAAATCATTTTTTCTTAAATAACTGATTTCAGGAGATCAAAGAGACTTGCATCAAGTTGAACGAATATGATTTTGAAGTCAAAATCCTT